>JAWQRP010004762.1:0-11479 GCA_033557875.1 Quadriops clusia | reverse complement strand
AATTAACAAATATTGTTGAATTTACAAATATTCTTGAATTAACAAACATTGTTGAATTAACAAACATTGTTGAATTAACAAATATTGTTGAATTTACAAATATTCTTGAATTTACAAATATTGTTGAATTTACAAATATTGTTGAATTTACAAATATTGTTGAATTACAAATATTGTTGAATTTACAAATATTGTTGAATTTACAAATATTGTTGAATTAACAAATGTTATTGGACACGGAGGATAAAACCATATTCCAAGTTGTTTCAATTTGATAAAATTTATATTTTCATTTAATAAATAATATTTCGCTCAATTTGTGAGCATAATCATGACAGGTTGCAAAGAAAATAGAGAAACCACACTGATAGATAGGTTTTCTTGCGCCAAGAAAATATGTCATTGACCAAGAATATGGCGGTTTTGTATATGCACAAGTCAATATATTCTTGAAACAAGTTTATAATTATCAACATTAGTTATTATTAAAAGATAGTGGATTAAGACATGATGCTTAGATTTTAATGACTTTTTGAAAGGATTTGTAAATTTGAAACTATTATCAGAAATTAAAATTCTTACATTTTTTAATTCGTCAGTAGATATGAAAATCGATGTAATAATATGTAATCTCTCTAATATAGTTAAATAACATTTCAAAACTGCAGGTATAAACTGTCCTACCAAAAAAAACAAAATTGGTAGTTAAAGAAGCCATTTCAGAAGCAGACATAATTAACATTTCATTATTTAAGTGTTCTTTTTTAACGGGTGGAGGTATATTGCCATTAAAATGGTAATTAAAATATAGTATCTGGTTATTCAAAATACTGACTCTAAAAAATTTTTCGTTAAGAAAACATGAAATAATTTCAGCCATATCGTATCGTTTTATTTCTTCAAATATATCGTGCATAATGTCACATGTCACTTCTTGTACACGTGAAAATTATGTACCATTATTAAAAGAACATGAAAATCTCTCCCATAACAGTAGCTACAATTCAAAACGTGTTAACATATACTCCCTCTGTCCGAATATAAGAGTCCTATTTTAATACAAATTTGTGTATAAAATGGGACTCTTATATTCGGACAGAGGGAGTATTTAATAGTCTAACGAAAGAAGAAATGTGTTACTACTTTTCTCAGTGTATAAAACAATTAACCAAGCAGAGCATACACAGTTCAAATGCGGAACCCACATAGAGAACGATTATTTGTATAGAAAAGAGCACACAGACTCGCCCTTCGATTGTTTTAATGTTTACATATCGTATTTTTAGTGCACAGTGTTGGACGAGATTGTATTTGATTAAAACTCGCCATCGGGTCCTATTACTAGGGAAATATATCTCATTTAAAAGCACCCGATATTTTGCAGTGCATGTCGCACTTCATCACGGATGTACAATCTATTGCACCTTTCATAAAACAGATTTGTTTCTTTCTATAAATCTTTTTAGTATATAATTAGATTATTTAATTAGGAATTAATTAGAAATAATTTAGATATTATTAAATAATAAATAAAGCATAATAATAATAAAATTATTTCCATTGTAATTATATAACAAAATAAAATGATAAATAAGTAAAATAGTAAATATAAAAATACATATAAAAATTGAAAATAGATAATAGTTTTATTGATAATTTGAGTTGGCGGGAAAGTCGCGCGAGTTCCACAATAATATATGTAATGTCGGAAAGGGAATTCGCATAAAGTAGGACGCAAATACGTAGCCGGAAACATGACGAATTACCAACATAATGGAAGCGGTCGAAACATATACAAAGAGACGAAAACTTTGCCGATGAATAATTTACCTCAAAATTCACAAAGCTCCTAACCCCCTAAACATAATTAAAAAATAAATAAAATATTTTGGAAAATTCCGGCAGAAGGAGAGCGATGAGGGAATTTGGTTTGACAGCGATTTCGCTTTAAATATCAAGTTGGCGGCGACGGCCGTTGGGGCGGGGGTAATGGCTCTACTTAATAAAGCCTTCGCCTTTCTCACCCTTACCACATTAGGGTTCTAGTGTAATGTAGCGGCAACGTGAAATCTCATGCCTGCACAATTGGCGGAGGCGCGAGGTTAATACTGACCCCTGCTGCGCATTGTAATTTTCTCGCATTTTGGCTTTTCAAAATTAGAGAAAGCGCAGGATAACCATTTAACATTCTTCAAAATTGAAAGATATTTAGGTATACATCCTAATAAGATGTAAACAGTTTAATTATATATAAACATTTTAATAAGATATTGTGACTGATCGGGGGGGACATAGCTGTAATGAAAGCTAAGGGAGACACTTATTGAAACATTCCGAAAAACGGAAACGGGCGGGAATTTCAAATCCCCCGAAAACTCTATTTGGCCAAAATTTCCTGTGATCGTCTAGTATTTGGTAGGAACCCTTTTTCGTTGTTTTCGTAGCATCCCAGAATTCGTAGGCAAAGTCACGTCAAAGAAAATTTACGCCATTAAGGTGAGAACTGTTATTGAGAGTATGCGAAATGAAAATCTAATGAAGAATGAATTCAATGGAAATGTCAAGTTGTTCGTGCGTCTGTGTGTGTGTAATGGTTGTGATTTTAACTGTGTAAGTTTGCATTGAACTTAGTTATTTGAATTATTTAATGATTTTAATACTTGAAAGTGCTGCTACTAAGAAAGTCCTCTTTCATTCTTTAACTTTGAAACTCATATGACAAATGAAACACGGCAAAAACGCGAATGTTGCGACTCAGCCCACCACAAGCTGGGTTAAGCGCATGGTCCCTCAGTGGTCAAAATATCTGCAAGTCCGAACTTTAAAAGCTCGAGATCAGAGTTGATCTCAGGCAAGGCCATCATCAATCGTTACCTCATCCTTGGAATGCATGCGGTTTAACGCAGAGTGCGATTAAACTAGGTGGCAACATTTAATTGGATCAGTACGAACGTAGCTTCGCGGCCACGAGACCCGCGACATCCCGAGATTCAGCGTTTAGGTAAACAAAAGTGGTTAACGGGAATAAAAGGACAGTCCCATCAGGATGTTATTACGATCTCCAGGACATAATCTGCTTTCTCTCTGAGAGAGCTCCACAAATCAGGGGTGCCGGGTAACGCCCCCTGATGGGCACGAAATCGGTATAAACGGGCGAACAAAGACGACTATCTGCTACCCCAGGAATCAACCAACTTAGCTAAAAGCTACTGGAAGTGTGTACCCATCAGAAGTCCGCACCCCTAATAAACGGTAAAATAGTAACACTCAATCCCGGAATGAAACAGACACGCGACACCAAAACCACGGTCGTGCCTCACCAAAAATAATACGAAATTAGCTGAAAAGGAATCGATTGAAATTAGATACACAAATAAAACAATGTGAGAAAACTTCCATCATAACAAAACATTTGATT
Source organism: Quadriops clusia (assembly GCA_033557875.1). Taxonomy (NCBI): domain Eukaryota; kingdom Metazoa; phylum Arthropoda; class Insecta; order Coleoptera; family Hydrophilidae; genus Quadriops; species Quadriops clusia. The sequence goes on along the minus strand of JAWQRP010004762.1, from coordinate 8,061 downwards.
GTGAGTTGATTTACCCTGAATTGAGTTAATTGAATGACCTTAGTGAACAAGAATTAATTATTCATTATTTGTCGCACTGCAGTTGACCTTGTAATTATCTTGAAAATGAAATCCCTTTTGACTGTTATGAAATTGTGTTACCTGTATTTATTGTTGCAATTTCTCTACTCTGTTCTACCTTGCACTTAATTTCTCTACCTTTGTTGTGATGTAATTAATTGTTCATTGAATTGATTGTAGCAAAACCTTGTTTGTAATCGTTTATTGAATTAGTTGGGCCCAAACTTCGTTATTGCAAAATGTTATTGATTAAATTGACTTATTATGTTTATTGGTAAGCCATAACTGATTTGGTGTGTGTATGTGTGAGAGAGAGAGAGAGAGAGACGGAATTATCCTCCCCCTATTGTCACCTCGGGCGTTCATCGGAACCAACCCAACAAAACAACTCGCCACTCGTGAAGACCAAACTAGCGACCCCTATTCTCTAACTACGGAATGGAACGAAACTAATGAAAGAAGAAAACAAATATTCTTAGCCTGTATTGTGCCACTCCTGGAGACGGCAGCCAACGGATCCACAGCTCCTGAAGAATGGTGTTGAAGATATTCCCAAAGGCCCTGAACAACTGATCGCAATTGCTTGTCGACGGCAGCCAACGAATCCCAACTCCCAGAAGAATGGTGTTGAAGGTATTCCCAAAGACACTGAACAATCGATCACAATGAACTCACAAAACCTTTCACTCTGAATTTGCCCCCAACACTCGGATCCTGTCATCTAGGCTACCCCTAGTGACTACCGGAGACTCTCTCTCTGTGGTGACTCTCTGACTCTCCCTGTGGGGACTCTTGTGAACGACAGACCGTCACTACCTGACTTCCGAGATGCTCACCCGACTTGACTGCCCTTTGCTCCCGAAGACTCTCTTGCGAGACCTTCTCTACCTGACTCGCGGCTCACTCCTTGCGAGACGCTCACCCCCGACGTTTTTTGGAACCTTTCTTTTTCTGACCGTTTGACTGGCTGTCTCTCGGCCAATGAGAACTGTTCCCGCTCCAACCTTCATCACCGGGCGACCAATGGCAGCGTTGGTACCGATCAAGCGACCTTGCTGAGATTTGGCCCAAAGTCCGGCGAACCTGTTTCCCATTAGGGCGACCTTGGCTGTTTCCGTTCCCTCTAGACGTTCTTTGAATAGGGACATCGTTGGGACCATGCTTTGTATTCTGAACAGATGTTCTTCGGGCACTCTTGACACTGGAAATATTTTCCAGATTTTTATGACATATGGCGCGGGCAACATCTCCATATTTTGATAAGGCCCTAATTGGCATGGGTGGCATAGCCTATCTTCATACTGTCACAATATGTACCCTTTTATAGATCCATTATAAGAAAATTACATAAATAAATGTCCAACGAACAAATACACGCTACAACAGTTTACTCACTTTTCTTATTATAAACACTGATCATTGTGTACAGGTGCAGGGGCCAAATTTCGTCGAGAGATGATACATACCATTATAGTATTCGGGGCTCGCGAAAGTTGTGTACCATGTCCCACATTGACTTTGTGCAGAGATTTAGATCAAAATATGGGAAAATATCGTTTGTACTTTACAGACCATTCAGTTGCGAACCCAAACCATTACCACGCATGACCAGGGTAACAATTGCAGGCACGCCAGATGTTTCGGCCACGATCAAAGCAAAGACAGATGGAATAGTAATTAATGTTTTTGTAAAATTAAACCACTCGCGTCTAAGTTCAGACGAAATCACATATAGGTTATACAGGGGACGGTGTGTTGCGGAGCTAAGTTTTAACGAACAGGTCTCCCTGAAGACAGCCGTATTGCCAACGCAATTTCCCCAAACACAAAATGAATCAAACCAACAACACAAAATGAATCAAACCAACGTTGTTAGACTTCAGAGTCTTCCGCCTTGAGTATGAAGAATCTGTGCCGAGGGTTTAGCCTGTGCACCCGGACTGAACTTGGCACTGCGGGCACTGTGAGCCCTTTCAACCATTCAATAAGTTCGGCGCCTACCTCGATTGGGAAGTGGTGTGAACTGACTTCTGTAATGACTGTTTAATTATTAGGTATGAAGGAGAGCGAGTTGAGTGGAAGGGTCTGGCCGTCCTGAACGCAGTTATTGGTTGAGGAGACGATTAGCGGCCCCTTCCAAGCTCTAATAGGGGCGGCTACGTATCTCGATTAGGGCATCAGAATAAACTAAGGTAATGAATCTGAAACAATAACAAGCATTCTAAGAGTGAAGATATGTTAGCAGTGAACCCATGTGTGTCCGTTTACAAGTGTGAATGTTGGCAGGTAGCAGCCTTGTAAACACTGAATGCAAATCTGACAAGGTTATAGTTAGTCGGGTTAGGGGTCCATTTACCTGTTCGTTATACAAGGTTCCCGCGCACACTCTTCTCAAACATTAGGTTCCAATGTACGCAAAACAACATTAGGTTTAAAGGTTCTCAAACAAACATACTGGTTCAAAGATTCGCTAGTAAACTTTAGGGAAACAAATTCCGCTTATCCAAATCCAAATTCCAAACAAAGAAGGTTCGATTCCGATCACAACCATTTGGACCTACTCACACACCAACTCTACGAATCAAACAACGAACCATAATTCATGGGCTTTGAGGCAGAACTTGTCCCCAACTCAACATTGAATTAAAATACACACACACAATGTCTGTCCTCTCATCGAGCTTTGAGACGGATCTCGTCCCCAGTTCATTACACGAGAGAACAGACAACACACACACCCAGGGCATTGAGGTGAAATTCATCCCTAGTCCCACAACAATAAATAACAAACATCAGGATATTTGCGTCCCTGGGTTGTTCTGGGACACCTAAAGTGTACTTTGAGAACCGTAGCTATGCCATTCCCGCCTAGAGGTAAGTTAAGATATAACTCTCCTCCAGCAAACCACCTACGAAACACCAAGGTTACTGCGAAACACAACACATCATAATTATTGGGTCCTAACCACAAAAGACGATCAAATTACGTGCCAAATAATATAAAAACTGTCCGGAACTTGAGGTAAGAGGTTTTTCTATTGAGAAATTCACGTAAGAAATTTCCGAATTCCTCCAGTTCTACATTTTGAGGGTGACCCCCCTCCCGAGAGTTACTGAATTATGGAACCATGTTTGAAAGCTTTCAAAATGGCAAGAGCTTCAGTGGTGAAGATTTAAGAACGAATATCTATCTAAATCTAAAAAGTTCTTGGTGATCATTTAAAAGGTCTTATGAAGCAAAACCACACCTATCACGACCTTTGGAGCTGTCTGTAAAATAATAGGCGTATTATTTAGGTCATCATATATAGCGAGGACCAGTTTTTAATTGAGGTGTCATTACATGAAGAAATTAAGACTTTTATATGTTTGAGAGAACTAAAATAATCGTCGTTATGCAGCCTTGGTTGTAGAATTGAACCCTCAAGGCATGCCTATTCCGCGAATGTTGTTGATAGATGGGGATAATTTTTCTTTCTTCAGAAGTCTGATGTTGAACCCAATATGGAGAAGTCGTTTATTAATTGAAGGCTTTGGAATCTAGATTCTGATTGTTTTGTTACACATTTCGTGGCTAAGGACTGCCTACTAAGGTATAAGGGTGGTTCCAAACTTACAATTTCTATTGTTTATGTACATTTTAACTTCAAGCATCCCCTAAGGCAAAAATCAAATACTGTCCTGCCTTTGAAAGTAAGGATCCTAGCCGTTATTCATCCCAACTTCTATGCAGATAATCTTCACATTTTGTGTGCTCTTTTGTCTCGTTATGGGAACCCTAGTGTTTTGTTGAGGAAACTAATTGTTCCCCTGTGCATATGGAGCCTGTTCCTGCACCTTATCAGGCTGTCATATCAAGTCGATGCTCAACACTCTTAATCATAGACAAGATGTCGATTTTTAGTTAAAGGTGTTTTTTTTTATCTCCTTACCAAGGGTCCTTCACCTTCTTTTTACTTTTGTTCGTTGTGAATATTTTTTTAGTTTTCCATTGGGTGTGTTTTGTGGTAGGTGATCTTTGAACTTCGCGCTCTTGCATTGTTTGACGTTTGTTTCCGGTTTGACCTTGGGCGTCTTCTGGCGGCCTGCTTTTCTAATCACCGTTGTTTCCGGGGGTTTTGTTGATTAATTTTTCATGGTGCATCTGATGTTCGGTTTCTTCTTTCGAATTTCACATAATTGCAGTCGCTTTTCTGAGATACATTTGAGATTTTAACTGTTTTCATAAACTATATCGGTTGACTCGGGTTTTTCAGATTATTGAATGTTTAAATGTGTTTTTAGCATGTAAATTGTTAGGATTTTTTTCTTTACATGTAATTAACATTGACACAATTCGTGGTGAAAGCTCCACTTTTAAGAAAACTCACCTTATGTATAAATAAATAAATTCAACTTTATTTAAGCAATACAGAGTATAAAAGTAAATTATAATTTTAATTTCAATTTTACAATGTTTACTGAAAAAAGGAAGGGACGCGATTTTCAAAGTCGGACCATGGTGACCCGGAAATCCCACGCCCAACAATTATCTGCAATTAAGTTAGTAACTTAGCCTCAGTAACCCCAGCCGACAAACCCAAACCAACCGTTCCAAGAAAAACGCCCAACTAGGTATAGAGAGCAGTCCCCTATGTCTTGGGTTAAGATTATGTATGTCCGTCCTGAATTTTATTTTGTTGTAAATATATGGAGGTGAGTGAGTGACCATTATTTTATGAAATAGGCAAGCCTTATGCAAGTAACGACGAGACTCCATGTTCATCCATTTGGTTTCTGATAATTTGAGTGAAATGTGCTTGCGACGTCTGATACCATCAACAAGCCACTGACATGAGTTCTGTAATTTTTTAATTTTACGGGAAATATTGACCGTGATTACAAACTGGCACAGAAGTTGAAGGGCGACAAAACCAGGGCATAGGAGTCTCTTCGCATCCGGATTCAGGAGTGACCTAGAACTGTAGATGGTTTTTAAGGCAAAGTACGGTCGCTTCAAGAGTACGTAGATCCGCAAACGAAAGGGCACCATCCAGAACAACGCTCAGATTTCTAGCACTCCTTTCAAACGGAATAAGCTTATTATTTACATTCAACCGTAAATTCGATAATCCATTGTGGAGATGATTTGGAGCAAAAATCAAAGCGGTACACTTGTCAGCATTCAGACGCAGAGAGTGATTCTCAAAAACCCGAGCAACGGCACTTAAATTGGAGTTTATTAGTTCCATGGTCTGATTAGCCATGGAAAGGTGGATAGAAAAATATAGTTGCGTATCGTCTAACAGAAGAGTTTCGTGGTTTAAAGAGTCAAACGTCTTAGAGTAATCGAGTAGAATTAATGCAGTAGCCAAGCCCCTGTCATTAGCGCGGACGATGTGGTCGCAAATGTGCAATAGTGCAGTCTCACACACGTGCCCCAATCTAAACCCTGGCTGATTAATGGGAACCAAGTTGTTGACTGTAGAGAAGTCACGAAGTCGAAGTCATAGGTGTACGTTTTTTTCGATGGAGGGAGGATTATAACCTCCTTCCGGTTGGAGGGAAAAATAAATGGAAGCAACTATTTATAATATGAATGGTATATGGAATAATGTGAGGGCAGTAAAGAGTAATCATCCTCAAACTGATGCCGTTTGAAGCGGTGTAGTTAGACTTGAGCCTAGAGAGGGCTTTCGCAACTATTGCTTTAGTAACTTTGCTGAAGGTAAAACGGGACTGCAGACCGGGTCAAAAATTGCCGTTATAAAATGTTAACAGGTTGAATAGACGAATTCGGACTAGGGATCGAATTCAAAAAGGCGTCATTAATCGAATCAACGTCGAAAAGATGGACAGGGATTTTTTCAACTTCATTTAGAAGTCCGATACTCCTTCGCCTCCTCCAGAATAGACCAGGGTCATTCCATGTGCCGCTGAAATCAAGATGTGCTCTTTTCTCTGTTCTAATCACTTTTGCTGTGAAATTTTGCAAAAACTTACATTCCTTATAGTCTAATAAAGATTTTGACCTTTTCCGCATGTAACGTGCCTTATTACACAACGACATCAGATATCGCGTATTTGAATGTAAGCCATGGAACATGCTGTTTAGAGCAGTTAACCATCCTAACAGGTGCATGACGGTCAAAGAGCTTCAAAATATTGGTACTCAAAAATGTATCTTTCCCATCGACATCTCGCAGGTCGAACATATAATAAAAAGGAATAGAGTAGAGATCAGAAAGGAAAGTGTTATCATTGAAAGAGGAAAAGCTTCTAGTAACTCTAAATGAAGGTGACTCCGGGGGCTTATCAACATTAATTGAGCCACAAATGAGGTCATGGTGAATAAAACCATTTGAACATGAAGAGTGAAATTTGCCTGTTACGTTTCGTTTATGGAAGCTTTGAACTTTTGGCGGCTCCTGAAAAAATATTGTTATTCATCTCAATTTACAAAAAAAAATTCTCCACGAATATAGCTTCCATTAGCAAGCATTTCCACCTAATTCTCAGTCTAATAGACACCTGGATGGAATGTGCCGGAGGAAGCCAGGATTTGATTTTGTGGTTACTTAATTCGTAATTGTTCTCAGACGGGAGTCCTTAATAATTCAAGTATTCTCCTAGGTTCCGAACATTGTGCGATCCATCTCTGCAACCAGAATCCTGGAGCTACGTCAACAGACGCAAGTCTTTTGGGACCGATATTTCTCTTCAATTGAGAAAATAGTGTTCACGACGTTAGAGGTAAGTGAATTTACTTTACCAGAGGTGGAACTGCTCCGCTTTCCGGGGCCTAACTTTGTTAGAACTCTTGCTTTGGGAAGCTACCGTCCCCTCGTTGCACAGTTCCTCATTGCACAGTTCCTCATTGCACAGCCCCTCATTGCACAGCCCCTCATTGCACGACTCCCCACTACATTCTAAACCCATGAGTTTGAAATAGGCATTCCCCAACAGTAAGTAATGCTCATTCTCCTGTGTTTGTCTTTGCTTAATCCTTTCGATCTTAATTCGCACTCTAACTGCTCCGTTTAGCTGTTGTGTGACGCAAGTTTGAAGGTTGCATGTGTAATGCCTTCTTATGCACAGTTATGCATGAAGCACTAATATTTAGATTTTTAATAAATAATTTTAAGTAAGATTCCCTCCATGTATGAAATTTCAATAGAAAGAGTTAAGATATTTTTAAATGAAATCGCTTAATTGTGGATAGAATTACATAATGCCGAAGTAATGGGGTATTCTATGAGGTTAAAATGTTAAGAAATTAAAATTTAATCTGCAAAGTATGGTTTTCTTGAGAGCTAAAATTTGGCAAAATCATTTATGACTTTAGTTATGAAAAATCGGGAAAACTAAAAGCGGCGCTGTTCCTCGTGATTTAACTACAAAGCCTTAAAATATCCCCATTTTGTGTTCACTTCCTCGACAAGTATTTAAACAATTGGGATTTTTAATTTTGATTTTCTTAATTTTGATTTTTTTATTTTTGATTTTTCAAAGTTTGCTTTTGTTGAATTTTGAATTTATCGAAGATGAAGAAATATAATTCAAATTGATGGATGATGATTTTCAGGTGGTTTCAACGGTTTATTTTTGATGATCATCCCCTACGAGGCACTCAAAGTGAATGGTAAACGGGTGGGGTGAACAGCAAAAAATCCAAAGTGATCATCCAGAATGATGGAACATCTTAAAATGCCGATTAATATCAGATGATTCCTATACTGCCCTCTCAATAAAAAAAACCCTATTTCCAAATATTACACATATGGAGATTCAGTGTTTTCTATTGCTCTCCCAATCACATCTCCAAATATGTACAGAATGATCTATTCACAACTGGCCAGGGGGTGGAGACACAATTCTATAGGTTTTAAGGTGGTCGTTCGTCAATGGCTGAGACTACAAAACCCCTCGACCGAGAGTATCATAAATCTTGAGGAACAAATAGAAAACATGCACGTAAGGGATAGAAAACCTGTCCCGCAAGATTTCTGATACCCTCGGTCG
>JAWQRP010004761.1:0-11479 GCA_033557875.1 Quadriops clusia | reverse complement strand
TTTTTTGTAATGCTCCAAAAGGTTCGAAAAATACCAGAAGTTACTCTTGCCAAGTGTTGCAATCATCTTCAGAATCATTTATTTTTTAAATAATACTTTCCAAGTTCAAGTGTAGACCTTATTAGTTGTCAAAACCAAAGAATAACGCGATAAAAAAAAAGAATCCTGCGAGAACAATGAAACTGGGAAGATGTGTTTTTATGGAAATTCAAGACACATGCTATCGATTTCAGGTACATTTCTCGCAATCACGGCGTCATTATTTCATATTTCTGGAATGTATTCACATTTTCCCATACCCGAGACTCTACAAGACAATACTAAGTGCTGGATGAACTGAAAAAAAAATTTTGAATTTTTCGTCCATGTCCAAATAATGTGCCCGGTTCGTCCCATTGTGCGTCCAGGCGCCTTTCAGTTCAACTTTGTTCCCGAAATCCCATCGTTATAAATCTCGTAATAGGTAATTCTGTGACAACGACGGCCGAGACGTTCCTCTAAATTTTACAGCAGCCCCTGAAAGGGCCGTAAACCCGGCGGGAACAGATCGTTGCGAGAAAAGCAACGATCATGCGAGCATCTCGCGTATCCGCTTTTAATAGCGAGCTGGAGCGCCGCGACGCTCTGGAAAGGCACTAAAAACGGAGGCGGAAACTCGGCCGACCGTCATCCGGATACATATTAAAACAAACATTCGCAGTAATTAAATACGCTGCTTCATGTTTTAAAGGACGAGGGGGAGAGAAAGGAAGGGTGGCTGGAGGACCGAGGACTAAGGGTGCTGAATAGCTGCTTCATCTCCTCCCTGCACGAGCACATCGCAAGGGTATTAAGGAATAATAATTTTTCTTTTCATTTACTCTCGTTTAATCCGTCCGATTTGAACGATGCGCGTTAGTTGTTTATTACGATGCAGGACATGGTGAAGCTTTCGCACGTCCTTAAAATCAATAGAGCGCCGGCACGGGAACGCTTGCAAAGCAATATTGACAAGAAGTAATGAGATAAACATTGCGCATTGTTTGCATGTCAGTAATGAAATTGCGGAAGGTTGTGTGCTCAATTCTTCGCCATCTTTTCTATATCCATGTTTAGCTTCCTCTCATCGCTTAATGCGAAGGAGCGGAAAAACGGGAGACGAGGAAGCCTGATGGAAAAACAAACCCTTATCGGACGCATTGACAGTTATTTCAAACTTTCCGCGTTTACTGACGTCCCGTTTTGCAACACTCGTCCTGAATAACATTCAAATGACATTTGTGCTCTCCAACGCTGGTGGTAAACCAAACAGCGATATCCATTTTGTTTGGGAACAGCTTGACGCGATGACATCCCGATGTATATTTAATATTAGTATTGTACATTTCCAGTAAATTGCAAATATTGCATTAGTTATTGGTGTTTTAGTCTGCAGGCTAACCAATATCACGGTATTGGGAATTGCCATCAATTTCATTCTATAATCCTTCCTATTATTTACATTATGTAGAGTTTGTGCTGCTGCTGTATTTCTTATGGGTATATTACGACTGGTGGGTAGAAAATACACCCTATCTCTCTAATACTGACGTTTCGGTGCTTTATTGCCCCTTAATTAAAGACACATTAAAGGATAAATTATTAATTTAAACTGTGAACAATAAACCCAGGAGAATTACCTACGTGAATGTGTTGTTATATTTTACCTAGCTCTTGTGTGATATTTCTGTATTACTGAATTGTTAGTACCGTTGAAGGGTTTCATGACGATGTGCTGATGATAACCTCCTCTAATACTCCGGGTGAAATTCAGAGCTGCACCGACCGCGAGGGCGTTCTTAATGAAGGCCTTGTATGCAAGGACGCGTTTCGGTCATCAAAGGGTCTGGGTGGCATTCAAATATATGTCCTGTGTGCTAGTGCGGTATGCAATAAACACAGGAATTTCGCTATAGCGAGATCGACTGGAGACTCGGAGGAGTCTTTAGAACCATTGCTTTTGGCCGTCTGCCTCTCCTGCACGTCATTCCTTTTCGTAGCTTCTCCTCTACCCTTCCTATCCTAATCTAAATATTTCCTTCTCGCTCTAATCTCTCGCCGTCTTCTCCATTTAGCTTGTTTCTTGTTTCTCCACTTCCCCGCCAGCTTCCCCAGATTGTCCTCCTTAATAAACCTGTAGGGCGACAGGAGGAGCAGTAAAATGGGACTTTTATCGCCTTCCGAACGTCGTGCGTAATGTAATTGGGCCCACTTGCGGGGCACATTCGATTATGCACGCTACATAAAGCAGAAGGCCGATGCCGATGGGAAGGAGGCGCCCGACGGGGATTCACCGAATCTCATCTTAACGTACCTGCGCTAAATTTGGCTCGGGCGTCCTTTCCTTGGATTTTCAATAAATTCGCATTTAGCCTTGTGGAACTTTTTGCCTAAACTAATAAATTTTCTGGAGGGTCACAACGACGAATTGATTTTTTTAGATGTACATCTTACCATGTTCACGTAGGTATACTTTTTACCATGTACGACTTTATTTACCCTATTAGTTGATATCCTCCGAAATTCCGTGGTCCTTGCCACATTCGATGTCAATAAGAAAAGAATCTGTACATAAGTCCATAGTCAGTACATAGAATGTTTTTCTTAATGTAAAGTTTTATAAAAAATTGTAGTTTGATTTTATTCAGATTGATGTCATCATAAAGTTAGGTTAGTATGCAGACAGTAAACGTATCCCAAAGCCACCGTGCCCGGACACAGGGAAACCTCATTAGCTCCCGCCCCAATAAATCCGGTTGATAAGGCAACATGTTCGTTGTAAAGGCAACATGTTCGTTATAAAGGGAACATGAACGTTGTAATAGATTCGACTGAACTAGCCCAGTTCTTGTAGTGCGAGCAATAAGTGTATGTGCGACCTTTAATCTCTTCGCCGTGGTTTACGGCCTCGGAAGCAATTGAATATGCAGCACGAACGCCCAAAGCTGTGCTTAGCGGATCCGGTCGGTCCGGGCGGCCCACGTGGAATAACTCCTCCGGAGCCATAATTCCGGGACCATAAACTAGCTCCCGGACCAGCATGGCGAACACCGCACCAGTGGCCTAACTTAAATCATGTACGTGTATGAGCACTGTTAATTTCCCCGACCGGAAACCAGGGGGGACACCCTATCATTTTCTCTCTCTCTCTCTTTAGCTCTCTCTCTCTCTCTCTTCTTTTATCTCGCTGTCTTTCCCTCGTTTCCAATTGTCTCTCTCTTTTTATGTTTGTTCTCCGTGTCTCACTCTGTTTTTCACTTTACTCTTTGTATATCTCTGTATCTGTTCTCTGTACCATCCTTTATGTTCCCCCTTTCTCTATCTCTCTCTTTTTCTCTTTCTGTCTATCGTAGTTTCTCTCTCTTTATGTTCTCTTGTTCTTTCTGTTTAGTCCGTCGGTTTCTCCCTTCCTCTCGTTCGTTCTCCTTGCTCTACTTCCCTCGTTGTGTCTCTCCACCCTTCTCCCTCTTCCTCGGGACCCCCGATTGAAGCGAGGAAAGCAGAATCTGAGGGGACGAGGATTGTGTCCAGCTCAATGACACCGCCAGATTATGGAGTTGAGAGGACTGCTGCCACTGTTGCTGCTGCTCGTAAGTTCTGGAACCGTTCCCAGGAACTATTCAGAGATAAGGGTGCGGACATGCTGCCCGCAACGAACTAACTCAATCTTGGGACTAAATTGGAACTATGGTTTCCACCTAATAGCAAACTTGGGCTCTAAGTTTGAATTGAACGGTTCTATCTAATAAAAATGTCGATGTGCCCTATTATGCAGAGTGAAGTTGCCTGTACTAGAAACGTCGTCATCGTAATTAAAAAACAATAATTTTCTGTCAGAATCTACTCCAGCTAGTTTTTGCGATAGAAACTAGATTAGATATTATTATAATGAGAAAAATCGAGAGAGACAAATGATGTATTTTTTTAAAGATTTCTCCAAAATAGAACGTATTCACACATATCACTAGGTATTAACTTTTTTAGACTAATACATATCTCCATAATATCCTGGCATAAGAATAATTACATATATTATGGGCTACCTGTACCTTTGTACAACTATAGAATTATTTCAAAGGTCCTGTGTCTTGGAAGTCTAGCGTCTCGAATGTCCTGAACCTTAAAGGTCCTGTACCTTAACGATCCTGTACCTTAACGGTCCTGTACCTTAACGGTCCTGCACCTTAACGGTCTTGTACCTTAACGGTCCTGTACCTTAACGGTCCTGTACCTTAACGGTCCTGTACCTTAACGGTCCTGCACTTTAACGGTCCTGTACCTTAACGGTCCTGTACCTTAACGGTCCTGTACCTTAACGGTCCTGTACCTTAACGGTCCTGTACCTTAACGGTCCTGTACCTTAACGGTCCTGCACCTTAACGGTCTTGTACCTTAACGGTCCTGTACCTTAACGGTCCTGTACCTTAACGGTCCTGTACCTTAACGGTCCTGTACCTTAACGGTCCTGCACCTTAACGGTCCTGGACCTTAACGGTCCTGCACCTTAACGGTCCTGCACCTTAACGGTCCTGTACCTTAACGGTCCTGTACCTTAACGGTCCTGTACCTTAACGGTCCTGTACCTTAACGGTCCTGTACCTTAACGGCCCTGCACCTTAACGGTCCTGCACCTTAACGGTCCTGTGTCTTAACGGTCCTGCACCTTAACGGTCCTGTACCTTAACGGTCCTGTACCTTAACGGTCCTGTACATTAACGGTCCTGTACCTTAACGGTCCTGTACCTTAACGGTCCTGCACCTTAACGGTCCTGTACCTTAACGGTCCTGCACCTTAACGGTCCTGTACATTAACGGTCCTGTACCTTAACGGTCCTGTACCTTAACGGTCCTGTACCTTAACGGTCCTGAACCTTAACGGTCCTGCACCTTAACGGTCCTGTACCTTAACGGTCCTGTACCTTAACGGTTCTGTACCTTAACGGTCCTGAACCTTAGCGGTCCTGTACCTTAACGGTCCTGTACCTTAACGGTCCTGCACCTTAACGGTCCTGTACCTTAACGGTCCTGTACCTTAACGGTCCTGTACCTTAACGGTCCTGTACCTTAACGGTCCTGAACCTTAACGGTCCTGTACCGTAAAGGTCCTGTACCTTAAAGATCCTGTACCTAGGAGATCATGTACCTCAAAGATCCTGTACCTAGGAGATCCTGTACCTAGGAGATCATGTACCTCAAAGATCCTGTACCTAGGAGATCCTGTACCTTAAATATCCTGCATCCTAGGAGTTCCTGTACCTTAAACATCCTGTATCTAGGAGATCCTATAAACCAGCAATGCAGGTAATAACAGACGATTGTGTTCTTTACCGTATGGGCGGCAGTTGCCCCGAATGAGGGCCGTTGCCGCGAGTTATGGTAAAAAGGGAGGCCGTTCGCCAGCCTTCGCCTTCGTTAGTCCGCCGGCATTTGCGAATATAATAGAGCCGAAGAAGAGAGCTTTGGGAGTTTAATCCGGAGAAAGCTCATCCTTACGTTTAAATCTAGAGTCGGAGGATCCCGGAATTCTGCCGGATTACCTAATATACTTCCACATACCTTAGGCGCTCGCCTCTCTAATCGCGGGCTTTTGTGTTATAGGAGCACCTACTTCAAGAGGTCGAAAGAGTTTGCAGGAGATTACGTGCAATCAGTATGTACCCATTTAGTAAGAAATCAACGTACAACCAGATAGGAAATGTGTGCAGAATTAGGCAACCAGACATTCATATGGCATACACGTCCATTAGATTTACATTGGCCTATGCCACAGAATTGTATGATATAAATGTTGTATGATATAAATGTTGTATGATATAAATGTTGTATGATATAAATGTTATATGATATAAATGTTATATGATATAAATGTTATATTATAAAACTTACTTGTCCTACGAAAGGGCACATGAAGCTATGACTTTTATGTACGATACGTAATGATCAAATTTATTAGAAAGTAAAAAATAACGTAAAATAGCTTTTGCTTTGTTGTGTACTTGGAGGGTGGAACCCCCTTACGCCCCTCCCCCCTTATATCTGGGAAATCCAAGTATCCCAACAAGCAGCAACCGGTCAACCGCATTGTTAGGGGCATTACCGTCCAACGGTAATGAATATAAATGTAGTAAACTTATCCCCGGTCTACTTTACTTACATGAAGAGGGTAACGCCGCACTCTGCGATTCCACCGCACATATTACATCCTGACAGGCCTTGTTTCCTCCGTGTTGCATATACTCTCCTCTATCCGGCTCAAACTGCAGACAATTAGTTAAATTTCTAAGACAACAACATGCAGTATGATATCTGAAACAATAAGAAATAAGGGTTAGAAACAATAAATATGCAATAAAGTTTATAAAAGAAAGAATTAAAGTTTATAAAACAAACAAATAAAGTATTAAAACAAACAAATGAAGTATAAAACAAACAAATAAAGTATAAAACAAACAAATAAAGTATAAAACAAACAAATAAAGTATAAAACAAACAAATAAAGTATAAAACAAACAAATAAAGTATAAAACAAACAAATAAAGTATAAACCAAACAAATAAAGTTTATAAAACAACTAAATTAAGTTTATCGAAATAAGCAAACACCACAAGCCGTCAAAGTTTATCTTAAGGGGTGGAAACATTCTAATCGGACAAGACAGGTGCTAGAAAAGAATGCAACATTGTTTAAAGTGGATGCGATCAGTTGGCAATTATAGATTTTAAAGGCTCACTCGGCGAGACAATAAAAGCGCAGTTAAAACTTTTATTGCTCCGTTTTACGGGCGGCCATGGCCGGCCTGGTCGGGGTGGTAGTTGGGGGTGGCAGTTGAGAGGTGGCAGTCGGAGGTGGCAGCGGGGGTCGCACTCAGGGATGGGATTCGGGGTTGGGATTCAGGGATGGGATTCAGGGATGGGATTCAGGGTTGGGAGTCAGGGTTGGCAGTTAGAGTTGGGAGTCGGAGTTGGAAGTCAGGGATGGCAGTCGAGAGTGGTAGTCGGGGGTGGTAGTCAAGGGTAGTAGTCAGGGGTGGTGGTCAGGGGTGGTAGTCAGGGGTGGTAGTCAGGGGTGGTAGTCAGGGATGGTATTCGGGGGTAGCAGCCGGGGGTGGCAGTCGGGGGAGGCAGTTGGGGATTGCAATCGGGGGCAGCTGGGAGGGAGTTGGCAAGGGTAACGGTCTCTCAAAGCGCGCTAGATTCCTGGGAGATAGATAGCAGAGCGAATCGCGGACATACCTCTTTTTTCCAAAGTAGCCTCCGCTCTCCAGCCATCATCATTTATTGCTGAGAGGGAGGTTTTTGTGTTTGATCAATTGTTCTCTTCTTGTATTGTACACCGAAAGAACGATCCCGCTTTATGGGAGCGGATGCACTCTCGCCGCCTCTCAGTTTTCTTTTATCCTATCGTAATAGAGAACTCTATCTTCTAATTTATAACTGCGCTGTAAGAAAGCCCAACAAATTGATGGAGGTCTAGGTCCAAGTAAATTGTTGAGAAAATCAACCGGAAGTTTACGTTATTTTCATAAAAGTTCATAACCAGCTTTGTAAAAATATGTTGATTTTTAATTAACAAGCTTTCAGGTTTCTTAACAAACACAATGTAATATATTGGTCCTACCTACGAAAGACGATCATAGATTTATACTACAAGTAGCATACTTGTATACGTATTGTTATAATATAACAATTTGTTATAATATAGCAATTTGGTTTTATTGGGGGGCATTCATGTTTGCAGGGAAGTTTTAAAAACATAAGACTATACCGAGAGGAAGTTATTCCGGGGAGGATTGCTGCAATGCACCCTCCGCATTACCTAGCGCTTCAGCAACCTCCGGAACCGTCTAGGTCCATCGTAAAACTGTTACAGTAATAATAATAATAATAATTGTAATAATAACGATGGTAGTAATAACGATGGTAACCGCCTCGTTACCGTTTATTGTTATTACGGGCGCACTCTAATAATGGAATTATAAAATGGGTTTATTGCAGTTAACGGGCGGGGGCGGCTAGCTCGCAGAGCTGCCTCTACATAACGTGCATCCCCGGCAAACCACCCCCGCCCCCGAGCGTACAGCATGCAAAATCGATCGCATGTGCAGGTGTAAACCGACCACTTCCATACATTTTTCATTTTCCATTAGATGCCGGAACACTCCTTTTAATTACGCCGAACAAAACACACTCGCCTGCCCTAATGGCCTCCGCTGATGAGTTGTAACCAATTTCGCCGGTTGAAAAATCCGGCTCATCGCACGGAAGAAATATGCTATCTTTGCTCTGCTGTGCAGACTTTCATCAGGACTCTTATCCATCCAACCATCCTCCCCCGTTTGTGCGTTCATTCCTTCATTCGTTCGCTCGTCAATCCATCCAGCCGCGTCTCCATCAGTATTTTTCTTTAAAATTAAACATTTTCCGGGACGTGGGCTGTCGCACAAAGGCAGAATTGCCTCATTTTTATAGGTTCTTATCCACCCCCCCTTATCTCGTCGGGGTTCCTTTTCTTTTTTAGACAGATCGGGGCAGAAAACTTTACTTTTCTCTTCATTAAATTACTTCAAAATAATTGTAGAAATTACTTTTTAAAACCTTGACCTTCTAAATGTCCAATATTTTTGAAAATTTGTGTTTTAATATATACTCTTTGTTTCAGGTAATATTAATGGAGAAAATTGCATGGCGTTACATCTGGAATCTCCACAGGGAAGAGATAGGGTTCACACCAATCTTCAGTCGTTTAAGTACTTTTCTTTTTTACTTATTAGACCTATTTTAATTTGTTTGGACGTTGGTTGACAAAATTTACAAAAACTTTTCAATATCTTACATTAAGTTGTATCCCGGTTTAAGCATGCACCACAGTCCACAGCAAGTTTGTTTACAAACCTCGTTGGCTCTCTATCATTTCATTACGAGTATTAGTTCGCGAAGATGCAATTTTAATAAATTGGGATGATACAGGCGACCCGGGGAAGTGGAGTAATAGAATATGCAAATGAGTGTATTAGGGGCATTTTCTCTTTCATGTTCTCGGCGATGATGTTGCTGGAAATTTCCTCCCCGTTGCCGCGCGGAACGGGACTTCATATACACACTCGAGTTAGTTTTCTGCTGCTGCAACCTTATTTTTATTTGCATTTCATTCCCCGCTCAAATAACGGCGACTCCACGGTTTTCTTATCAAAGCGGCGCCGCTTTGGTTGCTCCTCTCGACGAATATAAAAATAATATTTTATTTTACGGTCCGCTTACTTAACGTTGCCTTTTGAGGAACGCTCTCGCTCGCTTTCACCCCCGTGCTAGTGTTAGTTTTTAGACTTGCTCCCCGGCATCCATCTACCAACTTTCATTGATGTTGGTAATAAAGCGAGATAGGGCGAGAGAGGACGTTCGGGGGTTTCTGCGGATTACGTCACCTGTACAAGCAACAACCCTAAATTGGTTTCATTAGCGCTGAATTCACATCTCGGTGCAAAACTCCAAACAGAGAGAACTCTGAACAGAGAACTCTGAACAGAGAGAACTCTGAGCAGAGAGAATCCCAAATAGAGAGAGCTCCGAAGAGAGAGTCCCAAATAGAGAGAGCTCCAAAGAGAGAGAGAGAGAGCCATAAACAGAGAGACCCTCAAATAGAGAGAGAGAGAGAGGGATATCCAAACAGAGAGAGCTCTGCAACTGTGAGTTTGTAACTAACTGTGAGGCCGTCTGTACGTTAGTTACCTGAGGGTGTCTTTCAGTGTAACACAGCCTCCGGTGGCGCTAATTCAATTCCAGGGGTCGTTAGACGGGCTAAATGCATGTCGTAGCTCAACAAATGTGTCGCCTCTCGCCCCCTTCAGCTGATTGCACCTCCCTTCAGCTCATTGCAGCTCCCTTCAGCACATTGAAGGTCCCTTTAACCCCTGAGGGCACCTGAAGGCCCTTTCCGTCCCTTTTAGCCTCCCTCAGCCTCCAACTAGCCCCCAGCTAGACCCCAGGCAACCCCAAGCCACCCCCTACAACCCAGCAACCCACAGCAGGTCCCTTTTTGTTTGCTTGCTTCGGCGACATCGCCCCTGGGACTGCATAGCTATGCAAATGGGATCCACCTTGCTTCCTCGGCTTGCATATCTCGGATGTGCATTTTCAAAGTTTTTAATTTACCCCTTTTGCCACCCAGCAGGGCTCGCAGAAACTCACATGGGGAAGAGGTGGAGGACGGGTAATTTGGGCGACGCCAGCACTGCGGGTGGCTATTAAGTGAAAAATCACGTTAACGCTCGTCGGGGTGTTATCACCCCGAAACGGTACGTTAGATAGTGTTACCACTTTTTCTATCTGGACTTTTTAGATTTCCTTTTAATTTCATCACTTCCAAGACAACCGCTACGTAATAAAGTATTCTGTTTGATATTTCCCTGAATATAATTATTATCTTCCCTGAATAACATTATTTTCTATACCTACCATGACCTAAGGGGAAAATATACTCATTTCATTCAATTATACCATTACCCATTTTCCTCTCCAATGCATTGCTCATCTCACTCCCTAACGCCATCGCTCATTTCATCATCCCCAGTGTCCTGGAGCCGTAAGCATCTAATATCGTATCTCCAAAATTTTCGCCATCAGCCCCCAGAAGCAAAATCCGGCGTGTCATTGTCGTAAGCGGGGCTTACAGAAGATGCCTCTCTTCTTATATATGAAATCTTCGGCGGCGTCGCGTCTCCGCTGCAGGAATGCCAGGATTCCCGGATTCCTCCGGAGTCCGGATCCGGGCGCTCCGGGCCCCCGCCCTGCCTCGGTGAAAAACAGCTCGTCGGCCGGTGCTCGAGGGAACCTTTATGCTCTGGATTAGGCCCATTCCATCCCTTTTCATTTCTCTCCACTTTCGCACATTAGCTCCGCAGCCATCTCCACCCCTTCTCCGTCTACGGCCTCCGTCTCTATCGCACTCTTTATTGTTAGATTTAAACTTTATTCAAAACTTTAAATTAGGTGTATTAAACGATTGTTTGGGAATGAATAATTGGGGACAAATCGTTAACGAAGGAACAAAGGACAAACGAATTATTTGCAGGCGAATGAATGGTAAACGAATAATTTGCAGACGAATAAATGACAAACGAATAAATGACAAATTTGTATAATATTTTAGTTCTTGAGTTACATAAAAGTTTAATTAATTTTTCTTAAATTGTTCTACAGCATCTGGTTTTAAAGTTTAAACTCTTTAATAACTGTCATAAGTTTTATTTCTAATCATTAAAACATCTATATTAATAAAATCCAAATCCCACTCACTGACTCACTGACTCACTGATTCATCAGCAAATCTCAAAAGTGCCTCGGTCGATTTACCTGAAATTTTGCACACTGCCGTGGAGGGGCCATGCGATGTCAGCTAAGAAATATTTTTGGGGTACTCGCCCTGGAAGTCAGGTTTTTGGGGCCCCATACTTCCCATATAAGCC
>JAWQRP010004760.1:0-11480 GCA_033557875.1 Quadriops clusia | reverse complement strand
GAAATATGTAGAAGAAACACAATATTGTAGTTAATATTTACTACAAAAATTTTACTACAATCGAATAGTAAAATGTATTACAATTAATTCTTATCCATATATGGACAATTAAATGTGGTAACGGCTACTACAATTGTCGTACATTTTACTACTATTTTCTTTCAGTGTATGCAACTATCTTTGTTGAGATGTAAGTCGTAAAATTTTCTTATGTCCCGCCCGTAAATGGTTTCCTATTATTTGAATAATTTTCCTCATTTTTGAGAATATTTTCGAAAATAGACCATAGAAATTTGTTACGTCTGAATCTTCCAAACAATTGAACTACAAGGTTTTATGTAAAAGAAACTGTATTGAGTTTTCTTTTATTGAGAAAAGGAAGTATTATTGCAAATTCTTACCCTTTGTTAGTTGACCGGAAATTGAGAATAATAGTATTTAGGGTAACTTTGCATCACCTCGTCTAATGATCAGATTTGTTGAAAATTAATTACTGTCGGGAAATTTTTAAATCCTGGCGCTGGTGAAAGCAAAAAACAAACAAGTCCAACACTTCCCAATACGTACCTACTTATAATAATTTTGCGAATGCAAGATAATTTTTCATTATATTGATGAAGTAAATAATTTCCAGTCTTTTTTATCTCTGGTGAAATAAAACAAAAAAATAACTAAAAAGTACTTGAAGATGAATAACGAATTTCTAAAAGGGTTCATGTAGGAATTTTTTCAAATTTGCTTTTGCCTAATTTTTGTATGATCAATTATAGACCATTACGCCATAAGCGGAAGTAAAAGTGGGGTCTTTTCGAAATTTGTGATTTTGTCGTTTATAACATAATAGTAAACAAACATGATGTTCGGATTGTAGTGTATTTGGAAAAAATCTGAACTCAAAGCTCAAAAGCTGTTCTGGTTGACAATCAGTTTGCTGATATGATTCCAACAAAAGTGCGAACCGGCTATAAAATATGTACATAGAGCATTTTTGTTTACAAATAGTTACATCTCAGATGGTCAAGGTTGTGCGAAGCGAAGACTACGCATACATATGTATATCATGGTTAGCTAAATCTACTGCTCGACCAAATTTTTATGGCAGACGTCGATACCGCCTGCGCCGAGAGAGAAAGTATTCGGAGAGACAGAGTAAGTCTTTCGCAGCGCTCGCAAAGGCTTTCGCACCCTTGTTAATCAATGAACCGTCCGAGTAGACGATCGGCCGAGAAATGACTTGCTTCGCCTATATCAGGCCCGTGCGTAACAATGCACACAATTCCGTCTGCCATAAAGACTTGGTCGAGCAGTAGCTGGTCCTGCATATATCTATTGAGTAATAGAGACATCCGATGTAGTAAACAGAGAAATCCGACGAATAAAGGCAAAAATTGCATAGGCAACCTAACATACATGAATTGGAAGAAAGTTTGGTATTCTATACGCAAATCCGTCAGAAATAACGTAACCACGCCAAATGCCGTCTGTTGGAGCTTTCGTTTGCAGCCTTAAGCACATCCGAGTGTTGACCAGTATATAAGTTATAAGGTTCGCCGAGTAACGAGAGTGAGAGGATAGAGCCAACATAAGACTTCAACATACATAAATTGTTTCTTTTGTCCGTAGATCCTGGGGTCCTTAAAACAGAAAATCGACGAATTCATGAATCGACAACCAGACAAATCAAACTTGATCGTTCAATCGAAAATATTCCTCGTCGACCGAGAGACACGAATAGTCAACGCCCGAAGAAAAGCCTTGGACCGAAACTCATCAGGGGGCTTGTTGCCGAAGGGGTCAACGATAGGAGCCTCATCTTCGAAAGGTTTATTGACAGAGGCTTCGTCTATGGGGGGCTTCGCGACGGGGGGTTTGACGATAGGGGGTTTGTCGACAGGTTTATCGACGGGGAGCGCGGGGATGGCGGGTTCATCGATGGCGGGTTCATCGATGACAGGTTCATCGATGGCTGGTTCAAAGATGGCAGGTTCATCGATGGTTGGTTCAACGATGACAGGTTCATCGATGGTTGGTTCAACGATGACAGGTTCATCGATGGCTGGTTCAACGATGGCAGGTTCGTCGATGACAGGTTTATCGATGGCAGGTTCAACGATGACAGCTCCGTCGACGGCAGGATCTCCGCTGGAAACCCCAACGGAGACGTTCCACCGCAACAGCCCCAAGAGGAGGAGCTTCACCCCCTCATTGTCATCGTTGTCCACCATATTCACCAGACGATCGAGCCATGTCGAACACAGCATACAAATGCACCCCCCAAAGGGAGACGGTGACAACTTGTTCCTGTATCCAAAGTTCAACGAGGCGCAACATGTCGCCCTATGCGCGGTCTTGTTAGACGAGTGGCTAAAGGAATTGGCCGCTCTTGCTCAAGAACATACCATATTTCAACTTGCTGCAATTTTTCAATAATAAAATTTTGTGAATTATTTATAAATAAATGAAACAAATAAATATATAATATATATTATAGTATCTAGGGAACTTGTTGGATTATTAATGTTAACCTTCCGTACAGTTAGTTAGAGATTGAACCAAAGGTCAGGCTTAATTAATTGATATAACAATTGGTAGTAGGCACATGGTTATAAATAACACTAGAGAGCACTTTAAAGAGAAATACTTGACCCATTTGCCATATTGACACATGGCAGATGGGTTAAATATTTCTCTCTCAATTGCAAGATCTTAGCGGATACTCCGCGCTGCCTAGCGGGAGACTAACGAAACGCCGCGCTAGAACTCGCCATTCGGCCTACTAACATCTGACATAAAATACGTAATCTGGTTATCGCCAGGTATTCAATGACAATTTTGTGCTAGTTAGCCGAAATAGGCAATAACAAGACGGAGACTCCGCTGGGTGCTGTCGTACAAGAAGTTGATTGCATTTGTGTATAAACATGACAGATGAAACAAGATATAAAAAGAATAAAAGAATGAGATTGTGGGTGTTTTCTTTACGGGGATGCTGCTAATTCCTTGTTCTCCAGAGTTTCTATTCGTCTTAGTTTCTATTCATCTTAGTTTCTATTCGTCTTCGTTTAGTGTTAGGCAACGACGTATACTACGTACACTGTGTGTATTAATAGCCCCGTTTCCCTAACATAAGCTTCATTCTCTTGTTTTTTACAACTGCTTGGACAAAAGGGAAGGTATTCGACTAGGATATTTCCAATAATGGTGGATCAGTGGGGGATTTGCCATTCTTTCGCAAAGTTTTGTTCGGAGGTATGACAGGTAGCCTCTTAAAGTGACATTCAACGTCGTTGGTGACGTCGTTGTTGGTGACATTTAAACTCAGTAAGCGATTGTGGACGAGCCACGGCTCGGTGGGTCCTGCTCTGCAGCCAATCGTGAACGAGCCACGCATTTGACAGCTAGGCGCAAGGCGCCATGTTTATTGACTTTCATATCAATGTAAAACGTCAACATTTAGAAATTCATAAATACAAATCAGTTATCTCAGCGATTTTCACATCACTCCGTGCAAATTAGACCATATTGGAGCCGAAATAGCGAGGATACTGTACTAAAATGAATCGTAGTGAAGGACTAGTGCAAAGGAGGAACATAATTCGTGATAATAGTGAAGGTGTGCCTAAAGATTCCCAAGGAGAAGATAAGAAGCAGGACAGGGAAGAAGAGGTCGACGATGGGGATTCCAAAGAAACCAGGTTGACCCTCATGGAGGAAGTCCTCCTCCTCGGCCTCAAAGACAAAGAGGTATTTTCCATATTTACTCTTAATATCCAACTCAACACTGGGGCCATTATGGCCTACTATTGCAATGTGTTATGCATATGCACTTTTCACCTTCTAAACATAATATGACGATACATTAAAAAATCATAATTCCATACTTCCAGGGTTACACATCTTTTTGGAATGACTGCATTTCCAGCGGACTTAGAGGATGTATACTCATAGAATTAGGCTTAAGAGGTCGGGTAGAACTAGAGCGAGCAGGAATGAGGCGAAAAGGTCTCCTTACGCGCAAACTCATATTGAAAAACGACACTCCCACAGGAGACGTTCTCCTGGACGAAGCCTTAAAGCACTTAAAAGAGACGGATCCCCCAGAAACGGTTCAGAGCTGGATAGAATACCTAAGCGGTAAGTTATAAAAAAAGTTAATAGAAAACATCCTCAAGTAAAAATTTCCTGCCAGGTGAAACTTGGAACCCGCTCAAGCTCCGATACCAGCTGAAAAACGTCCGCGAACGACTAGCGAAAAATTTAGTGGAAAAAGGCGTCCTAACCACGGAGAAGCAGAACTTCCTGCTCTTCGACATGACAACCCATCCCTTGACCGACAACGTTACAAAAAGCCGATTAGTGAAAAAGGTAAGGCTTCAAAGTTATTTCCAATGATGTTGAGAAAAACAACGCTTGAGCCATAGGCCTCACTGTTGGCGTAGCAGGCTGATAAATAGTGCAGATAAGAACATTGCAAACATTCCTATTCACATATACACATAATGAGTAGAATAGAAATTTTAATTAATTTATCTGCTGTAAGCTGAGCCTGATTATTGAAGTGATATTTTTTCCATTTCCGTTCTTCTCAGGACAATTAAATTATTGCAAAGTAAAAATTATGGTTAGGATAATTGAATAATTATTGAGAAAATATTTGAATAATTATTGAGAAAATATTTGAATAATTATTGAGAAAATATTCGAATAATTATTGCAAAATGAATAATTATTGGAAAAAGAATGGAATAATTATTGCGAAAGAATTGAACAATTATTGCGAATAAATTGAATAATTAGTGCGAATAAATTGAATAATTATTACGAATAAATTGAATAATTATTGCAAATAAATTGAATAATTATTGCGAATAAGTTGAATAATTATTGCGAATAAATTGAATAATTTTTGCGAATAAATTGAATAATTGTTGCGAATACATTGAATAATTATTGCGAATAAATTGAATAATTATTGCGAATAAATTGAATAATTATTGCGAATAAATTGGATAATTATTGCGAATAAATTGAATGATTATTGCGAATAAATTGAATAATTATTGCGAATTAATTGAATAATTATTGCGAATAAATTGAATAATTTTTGCGAATAAATTGAATAATTATTGCGAATAAATTGAATAATTATTGCGAATAAATTGAATAATTATTGCGAATAAATTGAATAATTACTGCGAACATACTGAATAATTATTGCAAAAATAATTGAATTAAATAATTACTGAGAATAAATTGAATAATTACTGCAAATAAATGGAATAATGATTGCGAATAAATTGAATAATTATTGTGAATAAATGGAATAATTATTGTGAATAAATTGAATGCTACATGTACGGACAGTTCATCACTGTTACTACCAGATGATGAGTAAACCCACAAGTGGGTTCTCATTTTATCCTAAAGTTCATTATGGATTCTCATTACTCGCCGGATCCTCAAATTACCCCACCACTTCATCTATCCCTATTGTACCCACTTTGAGACATTTGAGCATAATATAAAGATTTGAAGAAAACCAAAAACTTTGAAAAAAACCAAAAACAGCAAATAACCAAAGGCTTTTAATAAAACCAGAAACTTTTAAAAAACCAGAAACTTTTAAAAAATCAGAAACTTTTAAAAAATCAGAAACTTTTAAAAAATCAGAAACTTTAAAAAAATCAGAAACTTTTAAAAAACCAGAAACTTTTAATAAAACCAAAAACTTTGAAGAAATCCAAAACCATTGAAGAAAAAAGTTCTGTACAAAACCAAAAATGTTGGAAGAAACCAAAAATTTACGAAGAAACCCAAAACTTACGTTTAAACCCAAAACTTACGTTTAAACCCAAAACTTACGACGAATCCCAAAACTTACGGAGAATCCCAAAACTTACAAAGAATCCGAAAACTTACGAAGAAACCCAAAACTTACGAAGAAACCCAATTTAGTGAAATTTAAATTTAATGAAAACAAATACATTTCAACAAACATTGAATTCATTAAATGTACGAACATGTACACTAAATCATAAAGTTTTTTGTTTCATCTTATGAACAAAAAAACATATTTATAGATCCAAGATGCAGTCCTCACTAAATGGGTCAACGACCCGCAACGTATGGACAAAAGAATGCTGGCACTCATATTCCTTGCACATGCGAGCGACGTCCTGGAGAACGCTTTCGCCCCATTGAATGACGACGATTATGAGCTTGGGATGAAGAGAGTTCGGGAACTCCTCGACTTAGATTTCGAACAGGAATCTGTCAAGCCGAACACCACCGAAGTGTTGTGGGCTGTCTTCGCGGCGTTCACTAAGTAATGTTTCTACTGTAGGGAACTTAGTCTTTTGATTGATAGGTATTTTCTAAATTGGAGTATTTTGTGTATGAATGTATATAAAGAAGAGTCGAGGAAAAACGTTTTTAAAGTGATAGCAGGTTACTAGAGAGAGACAAAATGTTCCCACTCTTTAAGTTTAAAGTTAAAGTTACAATGTTCTCTTAATCTGTGGTTACAAACTATTGAGTGATAAAAAGGAAGAGTTTCAATTGTAGTATTTTATTTATTTTCTTTTGAACGCTTTCACTTTTATTATGATTATTTCAAGTGGATAAAAGTACAAGTTCAAGCACACCTAAACTTCTGTGTTCTATTTTCTTTGGTTTCATACCATCCTTAAGAATTAAAATCTAATTAAACGTGATTTAAACAGAAGTTCTGCCTGTGACATCACTTCCCAAGTTTTAACTTTCACTTTTATCTACTTTTTTTTTGTTTTATCTACTTTTTTTGTTTTATCTACATTTTTTGTTTTATCTACTTTTTTTGTTTTATCTACTTTTTTTTTGTTTTATCTACTTTTTTTTGTTTTATCTACTTTTTTTGTTTTATCTTCTATGCCATATTTTTTACCCCCGGGGAAAATTTTTGTCTAACTTCTTATGTTCCTTTTACAACTGTTTTACAAAATATTCTACTGTATGAAAGCTTATACACTTCACACCGATAATAATCTGTTTATTGTAAATAATATTGTAATTTTATTTTATCTCAAAGTTTATAGTGTAAGGTAGTAAGTAAATATTTAATTATGATTTTCGATTTGGTCCTGTTATTCAAATTAAATAATATTTTTAATAAATGACTTTTGTCTAATACTGAACTTGCCACGTCTAATCATTGTACATGCTGTTAGCAATGTTATTACAAAAGTATTATGAAATTATTGCAAAAAAATGATTAGAAAAATCTAATTACAAAAATGATTAGAAAAATCTAATTACAAAAATGATTAGAAAAATCTAATTACAAAAATGATTAGAAAAATCTAATTACAAAAATGATTAGAAAAATCTGATTACAAAAATATGATTACAAAAATGATTAGAAAAATTTGATTACAAAAATGATTATCAAAAACAATTGTTCGCTTAGGCAAACTATTTCAGTCAATTTTTTGTTAACTCAAGCAGCTCATTTCTTCTTCGTTGGGCCACTTAAAAAAACATTATACATAAAATCGGAAAATTTCTACTGTACATAATGTCACGTACATGTGATAATATATTAAATCTACATTTAATTTAAACTGTTACTTGGACAAACTACATTAATCATCTGTGATTGATAGTCGTATTGCGGAAAGATGATAATAACGAACGAACTGCCAAATTTTCAATTCTCCCTCAAATTGTTCTCCTTATGACTTACATTTGGAAATAAAACATTACTCTTTCAGTTGTATTAACTGCGACATAAAGTACTTAAGAATACAAATGTTGATACCCACGTGGGGCTTCCTTTGAGAACGAAGAAATTTATGTTGTTAATTGAATCTGACATATTCACAATTCATTGAAATAGTACTGTGCCTTTGAAGAGAAAGAAAAACTGTAGTCATTTAATCAATTGACGTGACAGTTATTTTTGGTTCGCTATTTTGTAAAGCAGTCTATTAGTTTACTATGATTCTAGGTAATTTTATGTATTAAGTTCTGTAAGATTTTGTTGATTTCTGCTATTGAATTGAATGAGTTGTAATTTGTGTATTTCATGCATTTGTAGGCCTATGTCTAATAAAATTACATCAAATAGAATTACATCAAATGAAATTACGTCAAATGAAAGTACATCAAATAAAATTATGTTAAATGAAAGTACATCAAATGAAATTACATCAAATGAAATTTCATCAAATGAAATTACATCAAATGAAATTACATCAAATGAAATTACATCAAATGAAATTACGTCAAATGAAATTACGTCAAATGAAATTACATCAAATGAAATTATGTCAAATGAAATTATGTTAAATGAAATTACGTCAAATGAAATTACATCTAATGAAATTATGTCAAATGAAATTACATCAAATGAAATTATGTTAAATGAAATTACGTCAAATGAAATTACATCTAATGAAATTACATCAAATAAAATTACATCAAATAAAATTACATCAAATAAAATTACATGAAATAAAATTACATCAACTAAGTTTACCCGTACATCCAGATTTAAATTCAGGTTTTCAGGGTATTACCGAATAATTTTTGTGCAATGTTATGAGAATTGTTGCTTAAAATGTAATATAATACAGCGTAAACAAGATTTTCCTTTAATTTTTTTGTTACACAAACTTCTGTAAAACGACTGATTTTTATGATGTATAGTCCTGATCATACGATGTATAATCCTATCATACAATGATTTTTCGCTTCCACTTGGAAAGGAAGCATAAAGGAATTATCTAGTATAGTCCGTGATGTATTTGTACAATCCCAAAGAAATTCGGTTACATTTTCGTTTCGTCACCGATTCGCACAGTGTTAATAGGCCTTTCCGAACTAGTTCACCAGTTTAGTGTGCCAGTTTTCAGAGCACAGCGACAAAAAGAAGAGTAGAACTGACTTTAATTACGTGATTTTGGGACCAATTATTTTTGATTTTTTGACAGTAATTTCCACGATAATACTAAGATAATTTCCAAAATTTTTTCATATTTTTTAAATCTTTTTTATATGCTTGATGCTTTGATTAAAATTAGCTTTTTTCGGAAAACATTTCCTTGGTGATTGTACACATCTACTAAATATTATTTTGTAATCTTTC
Source organism: Quadriops clusia (assembly GCA_033557875.1). NCBI lineage: Eukaryota > Metazoa > Arthropoda > Insecta > Coleoptera > Hydrophilidae > Quadriops > Quadriops clusia. Next base: position 2,356 of record JAWQRP010004760.1, on the reverse strand, counting down.
TCCGTTGAATGTATAAAATTTTTATCATTTAGCGTTACTGTATTAAATTTGTAATTAAGATTTATGTAATTAACTTTATATTTGTTATGATAGTATTTTTTCCAAAATTATATGTAAATAAACAATTATAATCATTAGTTTGTCTTTTATTTCTATGTGTGTCTGGTTTTTTCAGATTGCTGGTCGTTCATTTCCTTCTAGTATGGTACTATCCATATGGTACTGTCCATACCACTGTGTTCTCTTGTCATTAACAAAAGGTGGTAAAATAAACATAATGGTGATATCCAACGACGTGATATCATTACTATTTATTGTAAGTATCATACAACGACATTGGTATCATACGTTGAGCAAAGACTGATGTGCACTGTCTGCAACAGAGGGCGCCACGAAAATTATGCTACGAGTCACGCGATTCGTCGTTTTATAAACACGCCAGTGCAATATCCTCTCGAACAATTCGACTAGCATTTTAAATGTATAAACAATAAAAAGCAAATGCTAATCATTTTGTCCATGAGACTGCTGGTATGAGGTTTCTCACACACCAGAATTAATAGTCTGTTTCTCACAGACCAGAATTAATAATCTGTTTCTCACAGACCAGAATTAATAATCTGTTTCTCACAGACCAGAATTAATAATCTGTTTCTCACAGACCAGAATTAATAATCTGTTTCTCACAGACCAGAATTAATAATCTGTGACGTATGTAAATACAACAAAACTATGATATAAATATAACGTGCGCATGACGCATCGGCAAGGTGAAAAAAATCGGCCCTTCGGTGCAATTTGAAAATCGCATCTTTGTATTTTCTTTATTCGTTTCAAATGCATATATACATATAGTTTACAAGAATGTTTTACAATTGGTATAAATACATTAAACAAATATACAAAAGGTGTTGGTACAATCAGATCTAATAAGGTTAATGTTGCGTAATAGAATAAACGAAAATAAATATTTACATCACAACTTGGAATTATCGAGAGTCATGCCTGTATAATCAGTTTATTTTTATTATTCTTTATTCCTTTTCTTTGGGGACTGTCCTTTATCAAAACACTTCCTTTGTGGGGGAAATTGATGAAAAATCTTCATTCCAGTGCAATCTGTGCAAAAGTCTGCACTATTAAAAGAAAGGAGAAAAATTTGATCATGACCTGGTCGTACAAGTTAGTGGCGTCCAGAGTGTTTGTTGTAAGTTAATCGTATGAATTAGTAGCATCTGGAGTTTTTGTAGAAACTAATATTTGTAGAAACTAATATTTGTAGAAACTGATATTTGTAGAAACTAATATTTGTAGTAACTGATATTTGTAGTAACTGACATTTGTAGTAACTGATATTTGTAGTATCCGTGGTGTTTGTAATATTCGTGGTTTATCCGTAGTGTTTGTAGTATCCGTAGTGTTTGTAGTATCCGAAGTGTTTGTAGTATCCGAAGTGTTTGTAGTATCCAAAGTGTTTGTAGTATCCGAAGTGTTTGTAGTATCCGAAGTGTTTGTAGTATCCGAAGTGTTTGTAGTACCCGAAGTATTTGTAGTATCCGAAGTGTTTGTAGTACCCGAAGTGTTTGTAGTATCCGAAGTGTTTGTAGTACCCGAAGTGTTTGTAGTATCCGAAGTGTTTGTAGAATTCGTAGTATGTACAAAATAATAACAGGATAAGGGCCCAGAGAAATCGGAATTCGTGTCTTTCCTTCTCTATACGAATTGTCGACAGTAGTTGACTGTCCTCCGTTTTTCTAGTACATTGTTTAATTGCGCTAGGTGACATAGGAAGCCTGGATTAGGGAAAACTCTTCGTCTCCGGAAAACATATTGTAAGGCTTCTGCGGCATTCATTCGTTTGCAGATCATCAGGTAGGCTATAACGATAGTCGCAGATCGTGAAATTCCTACGACACAGTGGACTAGTACTCTACCTGGGGAGAAAAACATTAGATGTTCATTCATTTATTAATCCTTTAATTAAATTTAATCATTTAGTCAGTTCATTTCTCTTTGTCACATCTACAGGGTGTTTAAATAAAACATATTTATGAAAAATTCAAACTTCATACTGCTTCTTTGATATAGTGTACACATTCAGTCCTTAAGAATTACGCCATCTAGTGTAATATTAACTGTGTTCGATGAAATAGAGGGTAGAGTAGAGAACAGCAGAGCAGAGTAGGGCAGAGAAGGGAAGTTCCATCGAACGCGTTCGTACAATACAATAACAAATTTTTAGGTTATGCCATTGACTTTTGGTTATGTTGTTACGTTTAGAATACGCGCGAAACCCCCACTCCGTTCTGCACTCACTTTACCCCTGCTTTCAACCTGGAGCATAATCAGAGTAACC
>JAWQRP010004759.1:0-11480 GCA_033557875.1 Quadriops clusia | reverse complement strand
TTGTTATAGGTAAGATAGTTTTACATTATAACTATATATTTACTAATTGCCGTTTCTATTTTTTGTAGTTTTGATAATGGTTGTAAACATGACCGAAAGATAAACAACAATAAAATAAAGAACAACTTAAAAACAAATATACAACTTTGTTTAATTATTGGACAATATACCCAAATATAATAATTAATTAATAAAAAATAATAATTGCTTTTTCTCTAAGTAAATGCAATTGCCGATAAAATACTTAATCATGTTCCAGGACGAATGCTATTTACAAGACTATAGTCTTGTAGTATATGGTACTTACTTGGCTAATACCCTAATACAACAATAATACCCTAATACAACAATAATGCCCATAAGCTCGTCCTTTTACATCTTTTTCTTACGTTCTTTTTTACATTCCTTTTTACATCCTTTTTTACATCCTTTTTTACATCCTTTTTTTTACATCCTTTTTTTACATCCTTTTTTACATCCTTATTTACATTCTTTTTTACATCCTTTTTTATATCCTTTTTTACATCCTTTTTACATCCTTATTTACATTCTTTTTTACATCCTTTTTTACATCCTTTTTTACATCCTTTTTACATCCTTATTTACATCCTTTTTTATATTCTTTTTTTACATCCTTTTTTACATCCTTTTTTACATCCTTTTTTTTACATCCTTTTTTACATCCTTTTTTTACATCCTTTTTTACATTCTTTTTTACATCCTTTTTTACATTCATTTTTACATCCTTTTTCATCCTTTCTTTACATCCTTTTTTACACCCTTTTCTACATTCGTTTTTTTACATCCTTTTTTTACATTCTTTTTTACATCCTTATTTACATCCTTTTTACATCCTTTTTTATATTCTTTTTTTACATCCTTTTTTACATCTTTTTTTTACATCCTTTTTACATCCTTTTTTACATCCTTTTTTACATTCTTTTTTACATTCATTTTTAAATCCTTTTTCATCCTTTCTTTACATCCTTTTTTTACACCCTTTTTTTACATTCGTTTTTTTACATCCTTTTTTTACATCCTTTGTTTACATCCTTTTTTTATATCTTTTTTTACATCAGACGTCACCGGCTAGATTATCCAAAAGACTTCGACAAAACCTACTAATCCGTACCTCTACGAGTAATACTATCGTTCTTTTCTATTTCCTCATTGACGTGCACGCGTACTTTTATTTTGCGATTATTCTTGCAGGAACCAGCACTCTCGAATAAAACGGTTTATTCCGACGTGTTCCAGCTTTGAAAGCGGTTTGTTAAATTGCAGTTTTAAATGTTGAGTATTTGTATCTGAATGATACTAATGCGATTATAAAAAGCTCCGTGCTAACAATAGCTCACAATATCTATTTTTCGTTCCACAAATCCTGCTAAAGCCGAAGACCGTATCTGAATTACACCTAAATAAAGCTGAAATAGATTTGTCGAGGCTTTACTTGCGGCGCTGGACACTTTTTTGGGAGATGGAATTGGCTTTACGCTTTACATTAATATTACATAATAGATGGCAATGTTTATAATAATAATATAATGATATAATAACACTAATTATCATAACACTCTTAATGATGATATTGAAAATAACATGGATAATAATAATATTACTAGTATTACTACTATTATTATTACTAATAATAATGATAGTAAAAGCAACAATAATATAGGTAACTAATAATTTCAAGAATAATATTATTCTAGTAATAATATTAGTATTAAAAGAAAATTACAATAACTATAACCATTGATATACAGTGAAACCTCGGTTATTCGTTCTCGCGAGTTTCGTTTTCCCGCATATATCGTCTTTTACCCAAGGACAAATGCCTCTGCAATCAATGTAATCAAACACCGCATTTATCATTTGTCTTTCATGTTTTATCGCATTATTCGTTCTAACAGTCTTGATACTCTTCAAAAACTTAATAACACTTTTTTTATTAGAGCCGTTTATTGTTTAATATATAATTTTTTTATTTTATTTTTATTTAATACTACTATATAAATAAATATGTATATATACATATAGACAATATGATAATGATGATGATGATGATGATGATGCTGGTGATGAACATAAAATATCGTGTGAGAAAACTAAGTTTCATGTACCTATATGTACCATACTATTCTTACGAATATTTATGTCCCCTTTCGCCTATGGCAACAATACCATGAATGTGAGTAAGGACCATATGGCGTTAATCAGGGCTTCCCATTTCCGTCAATCTCAGAGTACAATATCCTGCATAACTGAATTTATTGGCACCACCCGCAAGTTCGCACGGGGTAACCCCCTAATGCGTGAACAATCAAGCATAATTCCTCAAATTTGTCTCTTTGCATCTTTTCTGTCCTGATGTATCAAATTATCGATTCGTGTATGCGGTATTGATTACTATAACTCTACTCTAAATCTATTTAATTGTTATTATTAGGAATTAATTTAAGAATGAATTTAAGAATTAATTTAAGAATGAATTTAAGAATTAATTTAAGAATTAATTAAAGAATTAATTTAAGAATTAATTTAACAATTAATTATAGAATTAATTAAAGAATATATTAAAGAATTAATTATAGAAATATTTTGCATCAATTAAATATTTTTTGCATCAATGAAGTATTTTTTGCACCAATGAAATATTTTTTCTATCAATTAAATATTTTTGTTATCCTCATATTTATAGTGGCAAGAAGACGTCGCAAAGAAGGAAGACCTAGAAGACAAAGAACAACATTCAGCAGCGAACAAACCCTTCGTTTAGAAATAGAATATCAACGATCGGAATACATAAGTAGAGGGCGAAGGTGCGAGCTAGCAGAAGCTTTGAGGCTCTCAGAAACACAAATCAAAATTTGGTTCCAAAATCGCAGGGCAAAGGATAAAAGGATCGAAAAGGCTCAACTGGACCATCATTACAGGTAAGTCAAAAAAAAACATAAATACTTCGTAATCTAAATTTTAATTTTATTTAAAGAAACAAAATAATCAATTTCTTCATTTCATAATCAATTTCTTCATTTCATAATCAATTTCTTCATTTCTTAATCAATTTCTTCATTTCATAATCAATTTCTTCATTTCATAATCAATTTCTTCATTTCATAATCAATTTCTTCATTTCATAATCAATTTCTTCATTTCAAAATCAATTTGTTCATTTCATAATCAATTTCTTCATTTCATAATCAATTTCTTCATTTCATAATCAATTTCTCATAATCAATTTTCCAACCTTGAGCGTTAGCAATCTTCCCTTTACGTCAAGCCAAAATCAATGGCTCATTTCAAAGTGTAATAATTACACTTAATTATTACTAGACTTGTAGTTATTACAATTTCATGTAATTATTACAATTTCGTGTAATTATTACAATTTCGTAAAATTATTACAATATCGTATAATTATGACAATTTCGTGTCCGAACGTACAAATAACGATCTCGAAAGCTTCGCGAATGAAATGAGGTAATTTTCCTAAAAATTCGGAATACCTGAGGTGGTTCGTGACAAATAGTTCTTTAACACTATCACGATAAAACAGTAATTCAAATTAAGTGCCTACAAAGTAGCGCACCTGTGAAGCTTCCGCTTTATCCACAATTACAACACGGGCCTTATGGCTTCATTATCGTGAGCATAAGACATTCAACGTGAATAAATCATCTTGTGTTTTCACAGAGGCATTATTAATATCGTCCTGTAATTCACTTTTTATTCACTCTTGCTCTGCTGTAATTGCGAGCACATTCTATTTCTGCATAAATTAAATAAGTCGTGGGAAGAGTTGGTTAACTGATGTAGACGTCAAATTGCTTTCTATTGATTCATTCGGCAATTTTTAATATCTTTTGTTATTTAATATCTTTCATTTTCTAACATTATTCATTTTTTAATATCTTTTGTTATTTAATATCTTTCATTTTCTAACATTAGTCAATTTTTAATATCTTTTGTTATTTAATATCTTTCATTTTTAACATTATTCATTTTTTAATATCTTTTGTTATTTAATATCTTTCATTTTTAACATTATTCAGTTTTTATTATCTTTTGTTATTTACTATCTTTTATTTTTAACATTATTCATTTTTTAACATCTTTTGTTATTTAATATCTTTCATTTTTAACATTATTCATTTTTTAATATCTTTTGTTATTTAATATCTTTCATTTTTGACATTATTCTTAATATCTTTTGTTATTTAATATTTTTTGTTATTTAATATTTTTTGTTATTTAATATCTTTCATTTTTAACATTTTGTGATATCTTTTATAATTTAATATCCTTCATTTTTAACATTATTCATTTTTTAATGGTACAATTTATATTTTATAATTTTTAATAAAAATATTTATAATAACATAATTTATATTTGTATGAGATCATTAATTTTTTAGTTATATGCAGTAATTATATTTTTTATAATGCGATTTATTTTTACTCAAGTTACTCAATTTACTCAATTTACTCAATGTACTCAATTTACTCAATTTACTCAATGTACTCAATTTACTCAATTTACTGAATTTACTGAATTTACTCTAATACCCTTAATACCTAAATGAATTAATGAAGTGAATTAATTTTCAGGAAATTATTCGGCACATTTCCCGGAAATATTTGCACGACTTGCACCGATGGACAATGTTATCATTTGCCGGGCTTGCCCTCTATGATATCCTCATCTCTGCCTCTAATCCAGCAGATAGCGAGTGATACCAATAACGACATTTCTATTTCAGTAGAATATAACGCTAAAAATGCTACAAGCCCATTGTAAATAAAGCATTAACTAGGGTACTAGTAGTTAATAATAGCACATATAAATAATAGTTATTAAGACGTTCTTCGCTGGTGTACATACTGTAAATAATATTGTAGCATCTTTATTTGTTATGTGCTAAATATACGAAATCTCATAAATGCCCGGCAAATCCCTGAATTAATTTTCCTGGCAGGTCTTTTCAATTTGAAATTATTTGAACGCAGCCGTCGATGTCATATCTGTGCTTATATGCAGTTTTCTTATGTAGGAATGTATCCACTAAAGACATCTGTATTAAGACCAACGACATACGGCTGTCAAACTGACAGACGTCAACAATAACTTTGGAGGTTATGTCTTATTTTTGTATTTAAGAAGTTTAACTTTCTTTAAATAGAAATATTATTTATTTATTTATTTTATGAACAATCTGGTATAATGTTGACATTAATAAAATTGTCGAAGTACAGCTCAAGATTTGCAAATAACACCGTATTAAAGCCTTTGTTAATAAACTCTTCATTGGTGAACGTTATAAAAGTAGGTATAGGTACTAAGTTAATTTCATATCATTAAATTAATTTAATATTATCACATTACATATTTTTATATAAGTTGTTTCGATTTAGATGAGTTCCGAAGTAGAAAAATCGAAACAAGCAGACAAAACTCAGAAAATCACGATCTTCCAAAAGATTATCGCCAAAGAAATTCCGGCTGACATTATTTACGAAGACAATGACTGTTTAGCATTCAAAGATGTGAACCCGCAGGCACCTTGCCATTTTTTAGTAATCCCTAAGCGAAGAATTTCGGCTTTAGATGACTGTAAAGAAAGCGATCAGCAAGTAAGTCCTTTTTGAATAGATTCTTAATTAGTTTCTTAATTAATTTCTTAATTAGTCTCTTAATTAATTTCTTATTTAGTTTCTTAATTAGTTTTTTGATTAATTTCTTAATTACTTTCTTAAATAATTTATTTCGTAAATAGATTATTTATTAACTAGTTTCATCATTAAATATTTTCTTAAGTAAATATTTTCTTAAGTAAATATTATCTAAGTAAATATTTTCTTTACCAAATATTTTCTGTACTAAATATTCCGTTTTAAAGATTTTAGGCAAACTGTTGTACACCGCAGCCAAACTGGCAAAAGAACGTTTGCCCAAGGGATATCGCGTTGTTATCAACAATGGCGTTGAAGGATGTCAATCTGTTTATCATTTACATGTGCATGTAATAGGGGGGCGGCAACTTAAATGGCCACCTGGCTAGATATTCAATTGTGAGTTTTGCAATAAATCTTGTCTGTAAAAATATTGATTATATTACTTAAAAAGTGTTATGTTGTTAGAAACGTTTGTATTATAATGTTATATATATCTATTAATATAACAGTTTATTATTAAGACAATTTATTATTCTAACAACTTATTATTTTAACAACTTATTATTTTAACAACTTATTATTTTAACAACTTATTATTTTAACAATTTATTATTATAACAATTTATTATTATAACAATTTATTGTTCTAACAATTTACTATTCTAACAATTTACTATTCTAACAATTTATTATTCAAACAATTTATTATTCTAACAATTTACTATTCTAACAATTTATTATTCAAACAATTTATTATTCAAACAATTTATTATTCTAACAATTTACTATTCAAACAATTTTTTTTTCTAACAATTTACTATTCTAACAATTTTTTATTCAAAAAATTTATTATTCTAACAACTTATTATTATATTAACAATTTATTATTTTATTCTAACATCTTGTTATGTTCCTAGAATTATAATCGTAAATGTACATTTCCCTGGCGGGTAATACAGGTACCTACAGATTACAGGTACCTTTCCCGTCATTTATTCTAAACCCCGGAATGTCAAATAGCAAACAGCTGATTTTTGACAGTTGACCTCAGTTACCTAACAACAAGCAGATTACACCAAGGCCAACATATTCATTTTTTAGCAGTAATGTCGTGTACCTGCGTTTGAAACGTTTATATTGTTAAACAACAATGTGAAAAATAAACTAATGCGATGACGTACGCAGCAAACTTGCATTATTAATCCACATAATGTATTGTTAAGCTAAACGAAATTTGTAACTATGACAGCAAGCCGCAAGGTGGTCAGTGCAGGTTATGTTGACTCTGAAGATGAATAGTAAGTATCTAGTCATATAGTTATCAGTCTTTACTTATCGGGGATTATACGACTGATAAGGCAGTCTCAGATTTTGGGTTATTTGTCTCATTTGTGTTAGTGTTTTATATGCGTCAATGTTTTATATGTGTTAATGTTTCATATGTGTTAATGTTTCAGTGCTTCGAATGGTGGGTTTCAAGACCCCGAAGACCTTACCGATTACGATTGCTACGGGAAGACTCCTCCGAGGACAAGGATTCTGAGAAAAAATAGGGAAAGACGGCAGAAAGATAAGGAGATATATGGGTATGAATTTATTATATTTTATAAGTATGTGTTTTGTTTCATGGACAAATGATTCACAATTGTTCACATGGTAGCGAGTGTTACCATATTGTATTTTTGTGATAAATTTTTTTTTTACTTTAACCATGCAGTATCAATCGTTGGGGCTAATTGAGAAGATAATAGGGCTAGCCGATAATGGTCATTGCATAGACAGCCTCATCTTTTTTTTAATATACAATATTAATTAATATACAATATTAATTAATATACACTATTAATTAATATACAATATTAATTAATATACAATATTAAAATATACAATATTAATTAATATACACTATTAATTAATATACAATATTAATTAATATACAATATTAATTAATATACACTATTAATTAATATACAATATTAATTAATATACAACATTAATTAATACTACTAATAGATTGAATATTACTAATAGCTTGACTAATTAATATCATATACGGTTTTAGACTTGCAATGTCAAAATCTCCAAATCCTCCTCGACAAAAGAAACTTCTTGGTAGGAGAAATACCGTCAGTAGCAATATATTCGAGGAACTCATCGCGAAGGCAGAAAGCACAGACGGAGAATCAGGTACAAATTATTTTCCGATTATAAAAGCTTATCGCTATATTTTCCTTATAATTAATTTAATTTATTAAATTTAATTAAATCAAATTAATTTAATTTAATTTAACTAATTAACTTAATTTAATTTAATTCATTAATTTAATCAATTACTGTAATTTAAATCATTAATTTTTTTATATATCATTAACAGGAAAACGATCCGACAAGAGAGTTATTAAATTGTTGCGTGGTTCCGAAAGAGACCTGAAGCTAGACATAGTCAGTGCCCAAAATGTTGACAAACATGCAAACGAGTCGAAGCCTCACGTTCCGAGCTTTCAAATAGAAGGATGCAAGAGGTTTAAAAGTTTGTGCTCACGTCTGGTGTCAATTCCGAGAGTGATAAAAAGAGACTCTTTGAGCGGAGAAAATGCTCATCAGCAGGAAATTGCGAGTTGTTTGCAAACTCGAGTTGAGTTTCATAAAACGCTCAGCTTACTTATCAAGATGGGGAGCGACAAGCAATTGCCTGAACGCAATACCAGAAGATATGTAAGTGTATATAATTTTAACTATTATGCAATTTATAATAATATAATATAATATAATATAATATAATATAATATAATATAATAATTAATACTGGGTAGTCCTAATTCTATACAAATAATCTTAAATTGAATATTTTTTTATTAGTTTAGCTGTGTAGTTGACGATGAAAAAGTAGCCACTCTAAATTTAAAAAAAACTATTTAGCACGTAAAACAATAAAACTCACGAAACTAATTTTGAGAACGAAAGTATTGATCATGCATGTTTTATTTACCTTTGATTTTTTTTGTCTTGTTCACTTTTATTCCTTTGATTTCTAACATTAAAAATATTTATTATGAATTATCCTGAAACTATGTAAATAAGCTCATATTATTTTTTTCAATCTTCAATAAACATTTTTTAACGACAGATAAGTCGCGAAGAACACATCTGGCAAACCGAGCTCAAAGACTTGATTTGGCTAGAACTGCAAGCTTGGCATTCCGACAGAACTCCGACGGAGGAAGACGCTTACTTATGCATAGCCCGAGAAAGCGTAAGCTTGCTTTTAGACAACATCATGAACTATGAATTTGTGCCCCACAGAAAGCGATTATCGGTAACCAGCAGAGATAGCGGCCTCGAAGAAGAGTGTACAGGCTGCATATCAATGTATTGCCACAGTTGCATGGAAGCGCAAAATGAAGCTTTGAAAGAAGTTGAGGACCTCATGAAGCGGTTAGAGCAAGCCGAGTCGCTCTTTCCCTCGAGCAAGGCGTTTGGGGAAAGTTATCCGTTGTATACTAGCGCGGAATTCGTGGGGAAAGTTAAGGTGATGTGTTTATGGTACAATATGACTCGACACCAAAGATTAAAGTTAGTAATCTTAGGGCGATTGTTGACACTGGTCGACAACAGGTATTACCAATGGCCCTCGATTTTCCTATACGACGGAGACTCTGTCGACTCGAGCAGTCCCTCGGACAGCAATAGTTCTAATTCCTCGGCGAACGATAGCTTGCGAGACAAAGGACCTTTCGACATACTTAACTTAGCGCCCATCACTCTCCTACTCAACAAAACCCTGGAAAACAAAACTTCTCCTTACAGGAAGTACATAGAGAATATATTGAAAACTAAGGGGCTAAGCACAAGCATGAACTTTCTGGAAAGATTGCATAATCACGTTTTGAGAAAAGCTCAGTTAACTTTGCGCAAACCTGAAAGTAACGACGTATTTTCAAAGGTACCTGAAACGGAAGACGAGGAATTAATTCGATACGGAATGTGGAGCCCAGAAGCGAAGTCCTTAGGTTTACCTTCTTACCGATCATCATTTCTGTTTCTCTCCTCCGTTCCGATCGAAGTAATCCACGAATTCTTAAGAATGCGGCTCGAGCAAAAGCCCGATAATCCTTCGCCTTTAAGCGTGAGGCAAATTATGAGAGAACTAAAAGAAGGTTTGAAGATTGCAGTACTACACCGAACAAGAACGGTTCTTTACACGGAAATTGCATTTAACGACACAAACGAATCTCAAGACAAGTATACACAGAAACTCGCGGAATTTGATCACAGTTTGCTTAACCTATTCAAGCTTTATTTGGAATATGTCGAACAGTGGGCATTATTGCAAAACGATCCATTTTTAAAGTTCTTTTTGGAGGAGGAGTGGATTTTTATTAGCAAGATCTCTAAGGAAATTCCAAGGGGCAAAACTGCTGCCGATAGGAAGTTTTGCTTAATATTGACCACTATGTTGAATTCCATTGGGGAGCGATTGATTGAGAGGATTGACGAGCTTTGTGAGGAGATGAAACTTAATTACGATGACTTTAATAAAAAGTATGTATAACTACTATAAAAAGTATGTATAAGTACTTTACTTATTACATAATATCACATATTATTTATATGTGATAATATGTAATATGTTATAACATTTTTTAAAATCATAGTTAACAATTATTAAATACAGCCTTAATTAATATTTTTAAATACATATTTCTATAGTAATAGAAAAAATAAAAAAAATAATTAAAGCTGTATTTAATAATTTATGGTGATGTCCATATTAAAAGGTTTAAACTTAATATAGATGTTTATAAAAATGCACTATCCTCTTGTGAATTATGTATATTTGATAAGCAACATTTCGACGCAATACGCTGGCTTTTATCAAGTTAAAAATGAAAATTATTTATTTGTATAAATATCAATAAATCACAACATTATTAGTTTTATTTTCTATTTAATATACATAATACAAGTAAAAGTACCTTAACTTTTCCTTAAACATTGTTGTGAATTGATATTTATATAAATAATGATTGATTTTAACTTGATAAAAGCCAACAGATCTGCATTTTTATAAACGCCTATATTATTCAATAATATTATTAACTATGATCTTACATCTTGGGTATTCAATAGTTGATTATTAAATGCTCCAGTTGAGTGTCTTAAAAATCAAGAGCCGAAGGCGCGAGGCGGCGTGCGAGTGAAGCGAGCTAGCTCATCATTTCTATAATTACTAGAAGAGGAGTAGTTTTTAATTTAAAAATTTGATATAAAAGTAATACACATTCTAAAATTTTTATATGCTGTTGTATATAACAAATATTTCTATATTAGTTATTTTTTTTATATACAATGTTATATAACAAATATTTCTATATTAGTTATTTTTTTTATATAAGATCTTATATAACAGATATTTCTATATTCATTATTTTTTAATCAATTATTTAATTTCTATTCTATTCTATGTAAGAAATATTTCTATATTAGATATTTTTTTCATATAAGATCTTATATAACAAATATTTCTATATTAGGTATTTTTTTTATATACAATGTTATATAACAAATATTTCTATATTAGTTATTTTTTTTATATAAGATCTTATATAACAGATATTTCTATATTAATTATTTTTTAATCAATTATTTAATTTTCTATTCTATTCTACATAACAAATATTTCTATATTAGTTATTTTTTTATATAAGATCTTATATAACAAATATTTCTATATTAAGTATTTCTTAATCAATTATTTAATTTTCTGTTCTATTCTATATAACAAATATTTCTATATTAGA
>JAWQRP010004758.1:0-11480 GCA_033557875.1 Quadriops clusia | reverse complement strand
GGCACGAAATCGGTAAGAACGGGAGAACAAAGACGACTGTCTGCCACCCCATGAGTCAACCAACTTAGCTAAAAGCTACTGGATGTGTGGTGCCAATCAGAAGTCCGCACCCATAATAAAAGGTAAATGGCAACACTTAATCCCGACATGAAACAAACCCCGCGACAACAGAAAACCCACGGTCGCACCTCACCAAGAAATAAAATACGAAATGAGCTGAAAAGAAACAATCGAATTGAAATACACAAATAAAATACTGTGAGAACTTCCATCATAACAAAACATTTGACTGTGAATTAATTTACCCTGAATTTGAATTAATTGAATGACCTTGGTGAGGACGAATTAATTATTCATTATTTGTAGCACTGCAGTTGACCTTGTAATTATTGTGAAAATGAGATACCCTTTTGACCGTTATGAAATTATGTCTACCTGGGTTTTATTACGGCAATTACTCTCCTCTGTTCTATCGTGCGCTTAACTTCTCTACCTTCGTTGTGATGTAATGAATTATTGAATGGATTGTCGCAAGACTTTGTTGGTAATCGTTTATCGAATTAGTTGGGCCCAAACTTCGTTATTGCAAAAATGTTACTGCTTCAATTGACTTATGGTGTTTATGGGTCGACCCGAATTGATTTTGTGTGTGTAAGTGTGTGTGAGAGAGACCGACGGAATTATCCCTCCCCCTCTATTGTCACCTCGGCTTTCAGCGAAACAAACCAACCAAACAACGCCCCCGTGAAGAACAAACTCGCGACCACGATTTCTCTGACTACTGAATCGAACGAAACTAATTAAAGAAGAAAACAAAGATTCTTATCCTGTGTTGTTCCTCCTGTGGACGGCAACCAACGAATCCGAAAGCTCCTGAAGAATGATGTTGAAGATATTCCCCAAAGACACTGAACAATGGATCACAATTGCTTGGCGACGACAGCCGACGAATCCAACTCACAGAAGAATGATGCTGAAGATATTCCCAAAGACACTGAACAATTGATCACAATTGCTTGGCGACGACGGCTAATGAATCACAAAATCCCAGAAGAATGCTGTTGAAGATATTCCCAAATGACACTGCACGATTTCTCACAATCCTTCACTTGAACCCGCGACAAACACTCTCTTATCTGGCCAGCTAGCTACCCTAGCGGCTACCCAAACTTTCTCCACTCTTTCCTTTTGTGAACGCCCGACCGTTTTCTCCCTGCGACTTCTCTTCTGCGGCCGCGCGCTGCGGTGAAGATGCCACGAGAAGAAATTTCGCGGCCACGCGCTGAACGTGTGCCGGGCCCATGCGCTCTCGAAGCCCGCCTCGATTCCAAACCCGACTCCTTTCGCCCACGCGACTCCGACTCAACTCGAAGAATGCCTCAATCGAACTCCCAACCCGACTGTTCGTCCCCGCGACTCAAACTCCACTGCCTCTCGAAGAATGCCTCAATCGAACTCTCTATTTTTCTCTCTACCTGCCTCGCGGCCTCTCCGACCTTCCTTTTTTTTGAACCCCTCTCTCTCTCTAACCGTTTGACTGGCTGCCTCTCAGCCAATGAGAATCGTCCCCACCCTTCGCATGAAGCAAGACCAATCACAGCGCGAACCCTTCATCACCCAATGACCAATGGCAACGCGGCTGAGGCGAAGCGAACTTTGCGCAGGGATCTTCGACCCAAAGCCCAGGCATCTATTCTCAATTCGGCTGACCTTGAAATTATCGTCTTCTCTCTTCTTGGAATTCGAACCTCGCGCCGTACCTGAACATCTGCTACTCGAGCGCTTTTGAATTGGAAATATTTTCCAGATTTTTTTTGACGACACATGGCGCTGCGACTACTGCTATGAAATCAGAGTATTCATCTGCTGTTTCTTTCTTATTAAATCTCAACCCCAATATTTAATCTGATAAGGGTCGTAGTTCTATTATTTAAGCAGGCCTTCTTAAGACCTTCACAATATATTGGTTTTTACATTCCGGAGATTGGGTTTACTTGGCTCTAATATGGTACCTTGAGGCACCCAACTTGTGTAGTTCTTTTATTAATTCCAAGAAGACATCTTCTTTAATCCTAATGTATGTCAATCATGTAGGGTTGAAGTATTTTTATGTTTCGGTCAGGGATAAGACTTTTAAGGTTGTGATTCAGTTCTTCATGCCAAAATTCATCAAATGCTTGGACAACGTCCAAAAATACGCTACGTTCTTTTGTATTGAAATTTCATTTAAATTAATTTCATTTGATCACGAGACAGGTACGAACAAAACATTGGAAATTACGTTTGTTATAAAACCTAAACGCACATCTGGTTGCATATACTCGAAATGACTCCCAAACAAGTAATCTAACAACCATCCAACAAAATATCCAATAGTACCAAGCTTGAATAGTACCAAGCTTGAATAGTACCATCAAAATGTAATAGTATCATCATGTTATCTACAAAAGGTATCATCACCGTGGTCACCTTCTGGACCAACTTTCCAAGGCTGTCCAAAAATCCCATAACCATCCAATCTACCTTCACAACAAAAATCTCAATTGGTCATCCTCAGCCATCCATTCTGTGGGTGTGAAATGCGTTGCAATAATCGCGTTCAGCATGGAACTACCTGCTCGATTGTCGACCATTGCCCCCGTTTTATTTACCTCTTTTATTATTAACAGCACAGGTGTACTAGCCTGTGCCAAACCATTACCTCTCTCTCTGTTTTGCTCTGGATGCTATGCTAGCAGCATACCGATCGTGAATTTATCGCCATGGAGTTTATTTTCGAATCGGCACGAGTTCCTGCCTCTTGTTTGTTTGTGCTGCTGGATGATAACAATTAAACTGTGCAGAGGTATTCACTTCGGTTCCAATTGTTTAACATTTTAATCCCGAAAGTTTTGTTATTACTATAACTCTGCTTGTTCGAGATTTTACAGCATCGTCCTGATTAGGTTTTAATCGTTCTGATTTGATTTAATCGTCCTGATTTGATTTAATCGTCCTGATTTGATTTAATCGTCCTGATTAGATTTAATCGTCTTGATCAAATTTAATCGTCTTGATTAAATTCAATCGTAAATATTAAATTAAAACAAAGTATAATAAGGTAAATAAACCTACTTCGAAATTCTAATAGATACTAATATCAATTTGAAACACAATGGGTTCGGAAATTTGCAAATGTCAGGTAATAACCAAGAGTTCAATCCTGCACTTTTTTTATCTTCTTTAAGCCGCACCAGATGCTTACAACACTCTCCTAGCCACCTTTCAAGCACTTCGCCAATTTAGATTATTGCATCGTTGATTATTGCTCATTCTGTACATATTTTTTTAATTCTGCTCATAATTGTACATTCGACTCATAATTGTTTTTATTCTGTCTCTAAAGTTTATTTAATTATTTTATTGTTTTTATTGTGCTTGCAAATGTTTCCTTCTTGGGTGAAACACTTTCATCTTAAATGTAGCCTAAATTTGTAGTTTATTCGTACGGAACTTCAAAATTCTGGAATCGCCAAAATGCTTTTCGTCGCGATTGCCATTTTCATTTTTATCGTTCTTCTCTTCTTCGTTGTTTTGCAGAAGAGTCCGGCTTCTTCGTTGTTAACTAGTGATTCGCCTAGGATTCCTAGCAGACTGGAAAAAGATAAGAGTGCCAAGAGGAAGTCTAATTTGAATCGTTCCCTTAACTCTGAAGAGGTGCCCAGTTCGGATTTCAGTGGTGAGTACCTTTTTTCTTTTTTGTTATTGTACGAAAAAAAAGCAAAATAATTGAAGTAGTAAATGTACCTAAACACTAAATACACTCTCAAAGGAACTAATAAACACTAAATTAGATAAAGATAAGAAATATAATATTCAGAATTAGGCAACCAGACATTCATATGGCATACACGTCCCTTAGATTTACATTGGCCTCTGGTTGCCTATACCACAGAGATGTGTATTATAAATGTTACTTGACTGTACAATGAAACTTCTAATTAAACATATAATTAGTTCTCTTAAGCTAACAGGAATAAATGAGCAGCACCAAACGAGAGTTCTCAGAGTATTTAGTACTTATTTTGTACTAATTTTTACCAGTAAAAATAATTTTATACCTCGTGCCGTTTCCAAGAAATCAATGTTGCTGCTAGCTTAATATTAAGCTAGCAGCAATATTGATTTCTTGAAAACGGCACGAGATACAAAATTATTTTTGGTGGTACAAATTAGCACAAAATAAGTACTATTTATTTCTACTTTCATTTTAGTTTTATTCTTTTTGTTGCGTGTTGTTCTGCTAGCTTAATATTAAGCTAGCAGCAATATTGATTTCTTGGAAATGGCACGAGGTACAAACTTATTTTTGGTGGTACAAATTAGTACAAAATAAGTACTATTTATTTCTACTTTCATTTTAGTTTTATTATTTTTGTTGCGTGTTGTTCTGCTGACTTAATATTAAGCTAGCAGCATCATTGATTTCTTGAAAACGGCACGAGATACAAAATTATTTTTGGTGGTACAAATTAGTACAAAATAAGTACTATTTATTTCTACTTTCATTTTAGTTTTATTCTTTTTGTTGCGTGTTGTTCTACTAGTTTAATATTAAGCTGCCAGCAATATTGATTTCTTGGAAATGGCACGAGGTACAAAATTATTTTTGGTGGTACAAATTAGTACAAAATAAGTACTAAATACTCTGATAAGTCCCGTTCCATGCTGTTCATTTGTTCCTGCTAGCTTAAGAGAAGTCATATAATTTATTCTAGCAATTATTCTTGTGAATTCGCGAATGCATTTCCTCTACGCGGGGCATTTAATGCGAAACCAATTGTATATTCGTAACAACTGTACATTTGCTACAAATGAATATTTGTAACAATTGTATATTCGCAACAAATTCATTGGGCCGTGCCATTCAAATCTATTCCATGTCGCAAACACATTGTGTCCTCTTGCCAACGCAATTGTCTACTAATTAGCTGTTAACAAAGTGTGAATTGCAAGGACTCAAAGGACTCTCGGTGACGAATCGTTCGCCTGCTATTTGGATACAGAGTGGCCCGTCTAATACGTCTGAGTGTACATTGTCTGCATTTGAGTGTTCCATATAATATAATGTTAGATTGAAGAGAGTCTGGACGGTTGCTATGGCGCCCGTCGAGATCACCAGCAGGGTAATGAACAGGTGAAACATTGTGCTCGCGTTAGATATGTAGTAGACTTTGGAAAAGTTCAAAGGTCCTTTCAATAAATCGATTTGTTAGTATAATTGTGTATTATCACGTCTGCATATACATATTTATTACAATATAATAATATGTATAATATATTAAAGTATACGATATAATATATTAAAGTATACGATATAATATAGGTAGTACCACATATATTATATGTGGTAGTACCATCTAAATCTTACTTCTGTTGTTACAAATATTTTTCTCTCGACATGACCACTAACCTTATTTTATAATTTTGGGTTTAATTAAATTCAATTTAAATTTTTAATTAAGACGTAAAGATCAGATTCAAGCGTTGATACAAGTTTCGATGATTTCACCTAAGGTTCTTTGGGTCAATGCATTTGCATATTTATGATTCTTATTATCGTTTTAAGACTCTTATTATCGTTTAACGATTCTTAAATCTCGTTCTAAACCTAGTTTTATTCTTTAGTGAAATAAATAATGTTTTTATATTTAGATATTTATTAAAAAAAAAAAAATTCTAAAAACTACTAGGTCAAAGATAAACGTAATTTTTTGCTTGATATTTGGTACTGACCTTCTGTTCGCCATTCTCACGTTTTTGGAAAACTTACGACCGTGTTGGCAATTATTGATTTTAGCACGTAAATTTATTGGGATTTAAAGTTTACATTATTCAAAAAATTACCAAAAAAAACCCAAAAATTATTTATATATTGAAATTATGAAAAGAAAACGTAATTTAAAAGATTCCACTCTCAGATTGAAAAGGTAAAAGCTTGATAAGGCTATAGCTTCTCGCTTTCTGCGATTTCCTCGGAATTTATGACTGCACGCAGGATTGGGCGCCTAAATTGCGTTCCCTCGGGAGAGGTTAACATTTCATTCAATTTGCGTCAGCGCCATTCATCAGGACTGATGTTGATGGCGACGAGAATAGCTCTTGTAAGCGGAACATCTCACATACGTTTCCTCTATAGCTTTATCAATTTGTCCCTCAAACTCTTCCTTCATTTTATCATCCTTCATTTTACCATCCTTCATTTTACCATCCTTCATTTTACCATCCTTCATTCCCTCCGTCGTTACCCTTCTTATACATGCAGGATTAGAATAGAAGTCTTTTTTTGAAAAATAATTTCGCGAAAACAAAATGCACCAGAAAAAACTAACCACACAACCAAACAACGCAATTGTCAATTTTCAAATCGAACCTGTCAAGGTTTGGCGCCACAATCTTAGTTTGTTCTTCTTTTTCTTCTTATTTTCGGAAGACTTAAGAAATCCTGAGTGAATAACCTTTGTTATTGGTCAAAAGGATTCTTAGTCAAAAGGACTCTTAGTCAAAACCACTTTTGGCCAAAAGGATTCTTGGTCAAAAGGACTCTTGGTAAAAAATATGACCCCCACCAACCCCCCATTGACTTTCTTCCTCATCTTCTCGTTACTGGCCAAGATTGGGTTTGCTTTGGATTGCTACACTTGTAGCACAGATTCCAACCCTTGTCCTGATCCTTTCAAAAACGAAGATGGCCTTACTCAGTCCCTTTGGAAAAACTGCCCAGGAAGCGAGGTGTCCTGCCTCTTAATTAAGATAGGTAACGCCTTCAAGATGGCCTGCGGGACTTCCCTAAAGGGTTGCGACCAGCACAAGGGTGAAAATTGCAAGCATTGCGAGAAGGACTTCTGCAATGGTGAAGACTTGCTAGAGGAATTTAAAGGATCAATTGCGGGGTCCAGGCAGGAGACCACTAAACCTGAAGGTCATGGTGGCAAACCCGCCGCCACCTCTGACCCACCAGATGGAGTAAAAGATGGGAACAGTGGCGCCACCATCGATATGGAAGCTCTTTCCTTGTTCATTGGGATGATTAACTTAGTTGGCATGTTGGTCTTATAAAAGTGGTTTCAATGCGTAATTAGAAAGAAAGAATTGTTTGGACTAATAAAAAAACTACTACTACTCATAATTTGTATTTGGGAACCAACCAATTATTTACAATTTAGTATTTTATTATTTGTTTGTTCGCTCTTTGGTTTACCTTCTCGTTAACCTATTCTTCTCACCACTCTTCTCACTACCTACTCTTTCACCATTCTTCTCACCAAAGGCAAACCAAAAAGACGAGGTGCAGTATGACCAGAATTAGATTTTGGGCAACCGTTTTGCCAGCTGAGGTGAAATGTCGCATCATCATTGCAGGCATCTCTCCCGTTTCTTTATTTTCTTCAAAGGTAGTTCCATCACTACTCAAAACTCCTCCGGTTGCGCCTCCACTTGGTTCCCCTCCTGGTGAACCTCCTGGTGAACTTTCTAGAGAACCTTCTGGAGAACCTTTTGGTGAGGTGTCTTGTCTTCTAGGCCTCGTAATAAAGTCCTCGCCGTTGCAAAAGTTTCCATGGCAAGTCATGCAGTGAAATCTTTTAAACTCCTTCTTGGTTGAAGTTTCTACATATTTGTCCCAAGTTTCTTCATCTCTACTTAAATATGTTTCATTTTTAGTTAAATCTGTTCCATTTCTACTTAAATTTGTTCTATTTCTACTTAAATTTGTTCCATTTCTACTTAAATTTGTTCCATTTCTACTTAAATTTGTTCCATTTCTACTTAAAAATGTTTCATTTCTACCTAAATTTGCTTTGTCTTCATCCGAATTTGTTTCATCTCCTACAAAAAATCTTCCGTCTGTCCTAAAAGTGGTGCAATAGTTCTTAACTTCCCCGCAAACCCTATTTATTTCCAGCGATCTGTATCTGAAGGTTGCGCAAGTAGCGTCGGCTCCTCCTTCACAAGTCTTCCAGAGTCTGTTGGCCATCGCCATGGCGGATGTGAATGGTACCGGACATGGTTTATAATCTTCGCCGCATAAGAAACAGTCTAAACCAAAACTCCACTTAACAAACATCAGCAAAAAGAACTCGCGTATCATCTTGATTCTGACAAACATTTTGATGACATTCAGAAAATTTTTTTATTTATTTTTGGTGACATTTGAATTATCTATGCACACTCATCTAGGCATCGTTTTCGCCTTTATCGGTTCCGTATCTGAAAAGCCTAGCCTTTTCGTTTTTAGACATTATGTAGGTACTACCTTTGTCCTTCACCAAAAAGTGAACTATTAAATTTATTATTAATATTATTAATTTATTATTAAACACAAATATGAACTATCAAACCTGTTAGAAATTCCAAATATCTATGGGCTTTTTTCTTTACTCATAAGAACCACAACTTGAGGAATTTCTTTTAGGTCATACTATCTTATAAGATATAATATATTATTCTAAACGCTAACGCTAAATTAATTCTTCTGGATGCTTCTAACGGTAGCCCAAAACTGAAGAAAATGTAGATAAACTGAACGTGTGAAGGTTTCCTTTTATGTTAGAAGTTAGACCTTAGTTTTGGAACCTCCCTTTCTTAAATGTTAGAAGGTAGAGGTTAGTCCTGAAATAGTTGAATATTAGTGTTTCATGTCATGTTAAAATTTTTTTTTGGGTTCCTTCCAATCTACCATAATTCCATTTATTAAAGTCAATATGTACCTCTGTTGTATTGTTTACGAGTTCATCTAAATTTTTACGTATAGATGGTCAGAATCTAATGTGTTGATGACATCTTGGGTAATACGAAACTTTCAATTATTAATAATTGTCCAGGATATTCTACTGGTGGTTATTGTGATAAGGTTGGTAAATATTATGTTCCTATGAGACCACTTGAGATTGAAAATTTGTCAAAATCAATTCTACACATTTTGTATTATTAGTTTAGTTTAGTCTCAATAAGTAGGTATGGAAATCAAGTCCACTAGTTGGAGTCCACTAGTTGGGGTTCATTCTTAAATTTTCTTCATTTAAACATCTTCATTAAGCGTTGAATTCCAATTTCTTCAATTTAATACCTACTTGAACTATATAATAGCTGTATAGAATGTCCCAGCAAGATGGAGATTCAATTTGGGTGTAGGTAAATAAGAGATCTTGCTAATCGCTATTTTTTATTCCGCACTATCGGGTTCGGCTAGGTTCTAGCCTTCTTCGGGTGCTTAGTCGATTATGTTTGAAGTTCAGAATTTTGTTTTTGCAGAGCGAACCCTGGCGACAGAATAAGTTTCTTGAAACAACACTACCTGTACACGTGCAAGAAGACATCTTGTCCTTTGGATTTAGATAATTTTAATGTGTTGTTTCAAGAAACTTATTCTGTCACCAGGGTTCGCTCTGCAAAAACAAAATTCTGAACTTCAAACATAATCGACTAAGCACCCGAAGAAGGATAGAGGCAAGCCGAAACCGGTAGTGCGGAATAAAAAATAACAATTAGCAAGATCTCTTATTTACCTACACCCAAAAAAAAAGTTATATAATAGCTGTTCACTTTTCATCACTGAAGTTCTTGCCATCCTGAAAGCATTAAAATATTGTTCTTTTGCGTATATGTCTTTAGTATGTTTGTTTACTTGGGTGTTCTTGAAGGATTGATGTCTAAAAATATTTGGTCCACTTATCTCAGATATCTTAAACGAGGTTCAATTACTTCGTATAGTAAGAACGTTGTAGTTTTAGTTGTTTCATTTGGACTAACTTCTCTTTCAGCATTAGTTATAGTTGTAATTGCCGATTAATTGAAATCTAAAACTAAAAATGGGATTAAATCCAAAAGAATGATAGAAAGCAACAAATAAACCATTTGGCTTTAGATGCAATTGGTCTATGTAGGCATATTCCTATCTTATAATGAGTTTTCCTGGTTTACAAATGATAATTAATGGATAGAAATGTTTTAAGAATTGAATCAAATATCTTTGTGGTTTTGCAATAAAAATAACAAAATTTGATAATCCTAATTAGACGTTCTCATGTATTGTTTCACTGATCCTCAATTTTTTAACGAAAAATGTAGGTGAAAATAAAGAAAGTCTACTTGTCTATTAAATACAAAAAATAAAAAAACTGCTTCCATTGGTTCTAACTTTTTTCCTTCGCCATTTTTTCTTGTCCAGAGTAGTTGATGGGGCTCGAAAAAAGGCAAAGATGACATCACTCAAAGATTGAAACATTTAGCAAATAATCATTATTTTCAATAGCTTTTCTCCATTGTGCTCCAGTCGCTTAAGTTCATTTATAATTTCATCACTAGTCATAATATGGTTTTGCATGTTTTTGTTGCCAATTTTTATGATGAACCTCATCCTTCAGGTCAACTCCTTGTAAATATCGAGGAAAAATGTTTTTTTGCTTTTAAATCGTTTTTCGTTTTTAAATCGTTTTTCGTTTTTGACCTCTTGGATTTTAAAAAACTTCTCTTTTAAGAAGATAGTTAACCACACGTTTCTGAGTATCATAAACCATAACTAGTTTTTTTTGTAACATATAAGAAGTCGTACTAAGGTTTTCCTGAAAACTTGATTTTTCATCATCTAACTTTGAAAGTTTCCAATGCAAATTTATACCTCATATTTTGGTAATCATTTTTCCTTACACTGAAATATATTGCAACAATATATGATTTAATAAATAAATAAGAAAAGAATACTAAAATATCCAAGTGAAATATTATTATACCAGAGGTTTACAAACACTAGGACATCGCTATTTTTTTGGTCATCGAAATAAAAAAAAAAATTAAATATTTGTATTAATGGGTATAAGGTCTTTACAAAATTATATGTTTATATTTTACTCAACGTTTCATTATAAATTATAATAACTTCTTCAGGAGTAATAATTATAAAGATTATAAAATTTGAAATTTCCTATTATTTTAATTGACAAAACAATAAAAAATAAGTTTCACCAGTGAGTATAGGAGTTATACTATACTCACTGGTTTCACTTATCAAAAATAATAAAAATAAGAATATGAAGGTTATTTAATACTTTCATTAATTTGGTTATAAATTGTATTAACGTTAATTGTATTTTGTTTAAAATTAATTGAAAATTTTGCATGTCTAATATTTAAAGATTCTAAAATTCTTCTTTTGTACCAAATTTTTCTTTTTCTAAAATTTTAATATTATCAAAATCAAAAGTATGTGTATTTTTAAAGGGGTCCCAGCAGGAGTTTCTTTACAATGTTTTGTTAGAGTAGTACAATTTTCTGTTAATTCTTTATTGCAAGAATTTTTACGTTGAGAAATTCTATTATGTAGATATTGTTTTGTTTCACCAATATAACATGCATTACAATTTAAACAGTTAATTTTGTAAACAAGGTTTCATTGTTTAAATTTATCATCTTTATCTTTTATTTTCGAGAAAAATTTTTTCTTG
>JAWQRP010004757.1:0-11481 GCA_033557875.1 Quadriops clusia | reverse complement strand
TATCAAAACGTAGCTTTTATTCTCTCCAATGGCAATTTTTTTAAAAAAATCCGATTATCCGAATATTTGATTATCCGAATGGATCCCGGTCCCCATTAATTCGGATAATTGGAGTTCTACTGTATATAGAAGCCTTCAAATTGTATACACATGAAACTGCAGAACGGAATGTTCCAATAAGCTTATTTTCTGAAAAAGCCCAAGAAACCCTAAATAAAAAAAATAGGGTTAATAGGGAATTTCATACTAGTAAATTTTCTAGAGAAAGAACTATGCGGGATTTAATACACGCCTTATTACAATCCTCTGATCCCTTAATTTCTTTATTGTCACAAAAAAAATAAAGGGAAGTCGTACACAATGAAAGCTCTTGATGGTGTTTTACAATTATTAAATCCGGAAATATCCGCAGCAATATTGCAAGGAGAGGACTCAGAGTAATGAATTGTTTGTAAATTGATATAAGTTCTTTAAAGTAACCTATTTTACATTATGAATGTGTCAATAAACGATTATTTCCTTAGTGTTTGAATTTTGTCCACCTAGATCAGGTATTTAGGCCACTGTGTGTCAATGGCAATGCACAATCGTGAGAGGCTTCCTTCATGAACATTAAACATAAAGTGAAAAACAATGACTTTATTCTAGTCCATAATAATATACAGTCACAAATGGGTGAACTGGAAGTGTCACTTCATGGGCTCGAGGGGATTGCTGTTATGGTAGCGATCACGGAATACTGGCTCACTGAGCCTGAGTTATACGGCATGGCATTAGAAGGTTATGTCTTGGCGTCCTGTTTTGCTCGGCGTGTGACTTCGCATGGTGGGTATTGCATTTTTGTAAGGGATGACATCGACTTCCAGGAACTTCAACGTGACTAACACGGCCATCGGTTACACTGACTATTACAGAAAGTCCTCGAGTAGAAATATTGTAACTTTCGAAAACAGTTGGTAAAGGAAGACTTTTCAAGACTATTTGATGCATGCAGCGCTGATGAGGCACTGGAAGAATTCTACTCTACAATACCGTGGTATATTGATCAATGCGTTCCCTGGAGGAAAAAAAATCTAAAATTTCCCTAAACGAAAAAAAAATGGATCACAAGCGGAATCACAACATCGTGTCAAAACAAAAAATCTCTATACCTTGAGATGAAAATGGGACTTATTAGTGGAGAATACTACCTAACACTACCTAACTACTACTACTTCTCAAAGAATGCAAAAACAATCTGTCTTAACCAGACAGAAATCTTCAATAGAATCATGTCCCTCAATAACTGGTAGTGTGTAAGTATGGACGGTATCACTACCAGGTGGCTGAATTACATTATTAATCTGTGCCCGGGTGGATGTACTTTTCCTGACAAATGGAATATAACAATTATCCTCCTTATTCACAAAAAAAGATGATAAACATCTTATAAATCACTACAGACTCATTGCTCTAATATCCAATGTATTGAAAATATTTAAGAAAGTTATTTTTGCTTGCATTTATAACTTCTTAGAACAAACAGACGTTCTCGCTTTCAAAATTCGGAAATATTTAAATTGAGCATTTTTTTTACTGAACTAATTCCTATTATTCCAGGAGACTTACACATCTCATTCCTATAATACAGGGTGTTCGGATTGAAATGTAACGCAAAAAACCCGGCGGTCTTTGATCTTCAAAGAGGCGGCAAAGATGCGACAAAGAAGCCACATTTTTATGAAACAAAAAGAACACGTGTTAAATGACCGTACTAGTTCTCGAAGAGACAAGCAATTAACGTCCAACCCTCAATAGTGGTGGGTTATTTATGGTTTAGAGCTGACAAACGATTCTAGTCGCACAAGTACTTATACATTTCCTGTAAACGCACTGTACCTACCAAATGCTTTTCGACGTCTTAATGGATCACAGAGGCGGTAGGTACACAGCGGGGTTCTATGTGGACCTCTCCAGGGCATTTGATCCTTTAAATTATGAGGTTTTGTACCACAAGATGTGGACTATGGGTGTTAGAGGTAATGTCCTTGATCTAGTGAAGTCATATTTGACCAATGGTATGCAGTGTGTTAGGATGATGGAAGCCACTGGTAGGGAAATCACATCAAGCCTTGCAATAACCACAATGGGTGTCCCACAGGGCTCCCTTCTTGGTCCCTTGCTCTTCATTATGTGTACAAACAACCTATCACTTGATGTGAGCACCCCCTGTTCCAGTATGCGGAAGAAACATCTGCCTCCTTAGCTAAATTACGGGATTATCTTTGTGGAACCCTTGACGAACTTAATCGATGGTTTCAAGGTAACACTCTGAAATTGAACATGCACAAAACTGTGATGTTATATTTCACTGCTTCAAATAATCCCTAATCACTTTCGATAGACAATTGAGAACATACACTTACCTTTAATGAAGAGGTCAAATTTCTGGGATTGACGGTGGGAACCTGAAGTGTCTACCCTATATTAAGCTATGGGATCATTTTTTGGGGGAATAGTACAGAAGCTAAAAGAAGCTTCATCCTACAAAAGAGATGCGTCTGATCAATCTTCAAATTAAAAAATAAAGAGTCGTGAAGGCAGTACTTCAGGGATCACAAAATACTCACCCTGCCATCAATATACATCATGGAGAACTGCCTGTTTATTAGGCGGAACAACTCCTTATTCAAAGAAACCATATGAAAACACATCCATGATATACGAAATAAAGACATTCTAGATACAACCGCCAAGGACGCAGCTAACACGAGTACAAAATAATGCTCATTACCAAACTGTTAAGATTATAATCATCTACCGAAAGAGCTGAGGACCATTGAACTCTTGTTGACTAGCTCTATATCATGTGATGTTTACTGAGAAGAAATAAAATTATTATTATGAACAGCGATTTAAATGTATTTTCATTTTTGGTCTGTATTTTTAGTCCTAGAGACTTCCACTTTTAGGATGAAATTAGGCTTCTCCTGGTTGAAGCTTGTAGAGCTCTAAGAATACTAGGTAGAGAAATGATCAAAAATTTTCCGGAAAAATAATTTTACCGCACCTTTCAATCATCCCACAGATACGTATATTGATTTCCCAACAATGTAATTATAAGAGATAGCCAGATATATGTATAATACCTTAAACGAAGATTAGAGATAATATTGTGTATGAATACGATATCGAAGTGAAATAAACGCCATAAATTTTACTATATTACATGTAGCATTTTGTTTTTGGAAATTCCCCTTGGATTGGAAAAAAATCGACACATATTTGGGTATTCGAAAAACAAAATACTATATTTTTGCAAATATAGGAATAACTGTTATGATATGGTAAAATGTGACAAAAACACGAATAATAATTTAATGTCTATATGATACTTCTGTTTGTAAATAAGACGGAGATGCGATAACGAATTATTGCAACTTAACGTAAACTATTAACATTTTTTTATTATTATTCGACCAGAATAAACTATAATGAATCGTTTTGAAATAAACGTTTATTGTATATGATAAAAATGGATTAGAATAATATGTTTTCTAATAATTATACTTGTAAAAGAATTTTAGTTTTTAGCAATATGGTCTTGTGCAGCAATGAACACGGCTATATAATAAAAATTTAAAAAAAATTTTTGAAATTGATTCTCGCTAAATTTTATCTACATGTGGCGTACATACAGTTCAATGTAAAATGATTCAATCATTAGATTACCTCGTAAAGTGAACAATCAGTTAGATAAATGGAGATAAAACATCTCATTAATTAAACAATAGGTACTTATGCACGTATGTATATAGATGGGTAATTTGTTTATTTAAACCCATTTTAAATATGTAATAATTTATATCGACATTTACATCCATAGTTGTAACCCAATTTAACATTTTTCTTTGTTAGTGGAACATCTTGCGTTTCATACGACGGAGACAAAGACTTTTAATTTTATTTAATTAGGAAAGCCTGTAAAAACATTAAAACTTTCTGCCAACCTAATACAAATACATTTTAAGCTACGAAGTTTTCAAAGCGCATGTGTTGCAATGTGATAAAAAAATTCGTAAAATGCACAAGTTAAGATTTTTTTTGAACATTTAAATGATGCGTCGGCTAACACTTGAGCGAAATCAATGTCTTCGCCTAATTGATGTTTAACTTTTATTTCATAATTTTTTGTTTGTATATAATCTAATGCACGCAAGTAGCTCATTATTTTCCAAGAAACTGAAACACAATCTTATCTTAATAATAACGAACGCTTTTATCTCTCCCATATTCCATCAATGTAGATAGAAGATTGATTTAGAACGTGGTTAGTCATAAAAGTTCACAATACATGAACAGATTTTATCAGATTTATTCAACGAGCATCACAGGATTACATAAAAATTGATTATACGCAGACACTTTGTTATCTTTCGCAAAACCACTTACTACAAGAGTAAAAAATCATCAAAATGTATACAATTATGAAAGATGTACGAAAATTACATATGTAGGTATATCGTAATATAACAATGTAAGACAAAAGATCTCATAGCAGATATTCTAGGTGTATGAGCTGTTATCTAATCTGTATGCTGTGAGGATACAATGCAATATAATCAACTAACGAAGGAGATTTTGTGATTCAGTTTTTGTTCGCTTTCCCGTGGACAGGACGAAGTTCGGCCCCTTTCCTCATTATATCGCGTAATATTTTTTGGCAAAGAAAGGACAAACAACTCACCAGCAT
Source organism: Quadriops clusia (assembly GCA_033557875.1). Lineage (NCBI taxonomy): Eukaryota > Metazoa > Arthropoda > Insecta > Coleoptera > Hydrophilidae > Quadriops > Quadriops clusia. The sequence goes on along the minus strand of JAWQRP010004757.1, from coordinate 6,749 downwards.
GCGGTTGCTGGGGCAAAAGTTTCTTCTACTCATGTGGAAGAATTACAAACTCCAAATTCGACACCCAGTACAGCTATTTTTCCAGAGTTTAATACCAGTGTTGTCTTGCATCGAACTTGTATTGGTCAGAGGTTTGGTGGATCCGCAATTCCATCCAGAAGGGAAAGTATTCCAACCTTTTGATATTTCATCGTCGTACTCTCAAATAATGAACAAAAGGTAAGTAAAAATATTTAAATAATAATCAGAAATAAACTGCTTAGTTTTAGCCGCGGTATTTTGTATTCACCATGTAATGAAAACTTGGACGAGGTAATGAGTAAAGTAGCTGACAGCCTATCCAACATATTTTACACGATGGTTCCACATTGCGTTAAAAATTCCGTAAATTTGGAAAACACTTTGAAAACGGACCCTAACACGTATTTTTGTGGAATTCAATTTGACGACAATTTAAATGGAAACGTTGCATTACCTAAAAAAGTACACATGGCGTTTAGATTCCCCGGTGAAACAAGATTAAAAGGTGGTGGTAGTTTTGTATCTAATTGGCAGACTGATTTGGTATTTCCATCATATTCCAAACCCGGCCCGAGATCACCTGATTATGACGATGGTGCCTTCCCATTTTACCATGAAGAAGGCTTTCTGAATCTCCAGCAAGAAGTATCTTTGAGTTTAATAGAACATTTTAAAACCAGAGAAAGAAACGAACCATTTTCTGCTCCTAATATATCAATGGCAAGGTTTCCTTATCCGCCATGGTACGAGGATTTTCTCCTGGAAGGTTTAAAAAATTTCATTGGCCTTATAATGGTATCCAGCTTCTTAATTTTAGCTTCTTCAACGGTTAGGGCTTTAACCAATGAAAAAGAATCTCAAATCAAAGAAGCTATGAAGATAATGGGATTACCAAATTGGTTACATTGGACGGCATGGTTTTTAAAGTCCTTCATACTATTCTTTTTCTCCGCCTTGTTGATCATCCTCCTATTGAAAATTAAAAGCCCTAATCCAAACTTTGCATTTTTAACTTTATCTGATGTATCGATCCTTATCGTGTTATTTATATTATACATTTGTGCATCAATTACTCTTTGTTTTGCAGTTAGCGTATTCTTCTCTCAAGGTACTTAAAACATTGAATTTGTGCAAGGTTTTTTTTAGACTGAATATTATAAATTTTTAGCTAATGCCGCTGCTGCCGTTGGAGTCTTGGTTTGGTATTTGTCGTATTTCCCGTATGTAATAACTAGCCCAAAATACGAAACGCTTAGCCATGCAGAGAAACTGTTAATGTGTTTGACTTCTAACAGTGCACTACCTTTGGCATTTGGAATTATTTTGAATTATGAGGGACAAGGAATAGGTAAGTAGATTACAATATAATGGTTTAACAAAACATTATTTCACATGTTATTCTCGCAGGTATGCAATGGGAAAACCTTTTTACTGCAACCACACAAGACGACACATTAACTCTAGGCCACATCATGATCATGCTATTCATAGACACGTTTATTTATCTGCTAATAGCTCTTTACGTGGAGGCCATCTTTCCTGGAGATTATGGTGTCCCCAAACCTTTTTATTATCCATTTACCAAAACATTTTGGTGTGGGCAAGCAAAACATACAGGTAAGTGAAGAAAATACATATTTCAATTACTTCTCTTATCTTATTTTTGTTACAACGATCATTAGCGGCTGCTGATTTGGACGAAAATGTAGAACAAGACGCCACAGTTTTTGAAACAGAACCCAACGATTTACCAGTAGGTGTACAAATAAAACATCTTCGCAAAGTTTTTGGGAAGAATAAAGTAGCTGTAAGAGATTTCTCCTTGAACATGTACGAGGGTCACATAACCGTCCTTTTGGGGCACAATGGTGCTGGAAAAACCACAACCATGTCTATGTTGACAGGAATATACCCCCCAACAAGCGGTAGTGCCGTTATAAATGGTTATGATATTGTTTCGAATATGGATAATGTTCGGGAGAGCTTAGGGTTGTGTCCACAATACAACATTATTTTCAAAGAATTGACCGTTGAAGAACACTTATATTTCTTTGGGAAGCTAAAGGGATTAACTGGCAACGAAATAAAATCTGAAGTAGACAAGTACATACGCTTGTTGGATCTTGAGCCGAAGAGGAACACCCAAGCCGAAAAACTATCAGGGGGAATGAAACGAAAATTGTGTATAGGAATCGCACTTTGCGGTAAATCAAAGGTTGTCTTGCTGGATGAGCCCACAGCTGGAGTGGATCCCTCCGCTAGGAGGGTAGTTTGGAACATTTTACAAACAGAGAAGCAGCGCAGGACCATATTGTTATCCACTCATTTCATGGATGAAGCTGATCTGTTGGGAGACAGAATTGCTATAATGGCCGGAGGAAAACTGCAGACTAGTGGATCGAGCTTCTTCTTGAAGAAGAAGTTTGGTGCAGGTTATCATCTTGTAATGGACAAAGACCCTAAATGTCAGGTTGATCAAGTTACAAACTTATTAAGTCGCTACATTCCTGGAATCAAAGCAAAAAGCGTTATCGGTTCAGAGTTAACTTATTCCTTGAGCGAAGATAAATCTAGTACGTTTGAACCGATGCTTAAAGAGTTAGAGACTAATAGTGAGAATCTTGGCATTAATAGTTACGGTATTTCACTCACGACTATGGAGGAAGTATTCATGAAGTAAACACTAATATGTTATAATATGTAGATACATATGTATATGTAGAACAATTTAACAAAAATATGCGCGCTTTTTTATTTCAGAGTTGGAGCAGATTCAGGCCAAGAAGAAGAATTAAATGGAATTGAGAATGGGCCCATGATAAACGGCTTTGAACAAAATGGTCATGCACACCTCACATCAGAAACTGCATGTAAGTCTTATTTTGAAAGAAATAAAAATTTAGAATAAAACGAAAATTATTTATTTCAGTAAATTTAGATGATGACCAGTATGAACAAGGATTTAAATTGTGGATTAATCAAGTTTTCGCAATGTTCCTAAAGAGAAGCTTGTCGACCTATCGATCTTGGATTCTTCTCCTGGTTCAGATCCTCGTTCCTATTGTCTTTGTCGTTTTAACTATGGCTACTGCTTCAAATATGAAGACCGGAAATGATCTTCCGAGTATGGACATATCTTTGAATAAGTACAATGATCCTATATCAATGGTGAATGGTTCTAAAGACAACCAATATAAGAGAGCGTACCTTAACATTGTTAAAGCTGGTGGAAAAGTCCAAGACTTTGTCGGTGGAAATGTGGTGGAAAATGCTCTAAAAATTGTAATATTAGTAAGAAAAAATTTAGTTTTAGTGTTATAAAGTTCACACGTTTCAGGCCGAGAGCGACATTTCAAAATACAGGAGAAATTATATAGTGGGTGCATCATTTTCGGATAACAGTATTATTGGATGGTTTAATAATGAACCATATCATTCACCTCCATTGGCGTTAGGAACAATTATGAGTTCAATTTTGAAAGCAGAACTTTCTTCTGATTACGACATTCAGCTCACTAATGCACCAATGCCTTACACTTTGGACACAAAGGTAAAATATTTAACAATGATAAAAAAAACTGAACAAGAAAATGAAATTCTTTAAATCCCATCAAAATAATTTTCATTAATATTCTAGGTTCAACTTATGAATACTGTAACTTCTATTGGCATACAAATTGCTACAAATATTGGCATGAGCATGGCGTTCATCTCTTCATTTTTCGTCCTATTCTATGTGCGAGAGAGGAGCACAGGGGCTAAACACCTTCAATACGTATCCGGTGCACGAGTTGGTATCCTTTGGACAGTTTCTTATATTTGGGATTTCCTCATTTTCATCGTAGTCACTCTTGTTGTCTGCATTACTTTGATTTGCTATCAAGAAGATGGATATAGTACAGGAAGTGATTTTGGTAGAATTTTCCTATGTTTGATATTATTTGGTTTCTCTGCTTTACCGCTCACATACCTAGCCTCATTTCTTTTTCAAATTCCTTCTTCAGGCTTCACCTACTTATCGACCTTCAATATATTTACAGGTAAGTTCTTGCTGGTACATATTTGATTGAATGGTTGAAAATCTTTTGTTTTAATGTTATTTTAGGGATAATAGCATTTATGCTTGTAACTGTATTAAATATGGACGGTTTAGATCTCGAGTACCTAGGGAACGCCTTCCATTGGGTTTTCCTCATATTCCCTCATTACACCTTAAGCTCTTCACTCCAGAATATGCATTCCGTTTACTCGACTCACCAATTGTGCCTTTCGGTCACAGATGCTTGTACTCAATTGCAATCCGCTGAAGTATGTCATCCATTTATTTGCAGGTCTTATCCCCAATGTTGCGGTAAGTAGAAAAAATACATTAATTGATTATAAAAATTTATTAAATGAAAAACTGTTTTTAATATACTACAATTTCACTGTAATTTCTTTATGTTTTTAGATTCTAATGAAGACTATTTCACATGGGAAGAACCTGGAATCCTAAAGAACATATTTTTCTTCATCATAACCGGCATAGGTTTCCTTATGATCTTATTCCTTATAGAGTACGGCTTCTTCAAACATATTGTTTACTCTATAAACAAAGCAATTTTCAAAGCTAGACCCATTTATAATTTCCCAATGGAGGACAGCGACGTTGCCGCAGAGAAAAAGAAATTACGGGAGATGACCGAAAGCCAAACTGGAACTGAATACACATTAGCTCTTCGTGACGTAACCAAATATTACAAGAGATTCTTGGCAGTAAATCAAGTGTGTCTTGGTGTAAACAAGTTTGAATGTTTCGGCTTGCTTGGAGCTAATGGTGCAGGTAAAACCTCCACTTTTAAGATGATGACAGGGGATGAAAGAATATCCTCTGGGGAGGCTTGGGTGAACGGCATGAACTTAAAAACAAGTCTCAAAGAAGTTCACAAAGTTACCGGATACTGTCCCCAATTCGATGCCCTTTTAGACAATCTAACGGGAAGGGAAACATTGATCATGTTTGGTTTGCTTCGGGGAATTAAGTACGATGAAACGAAATATATTGCAGAGACTCTTTCAAGGGACTTTGATTTCCATCGGCATATTGACAAAAAAATTAAAGAGTACAGCGGGGGAAACAAGCGAAAATTGAGCACAACTCTCGCTTTAATCGGAAATCCTCAGATTATCTATTTGGATGAACCAACGACTGGAATGGATCCAGCAACAAAGCGCCACGTTTGGGATAATATCAATAAAGCGAGGGACAGTGGAAAATGCATCATTTTAACATCTCACAGTATGGAAGAATGCGAAGCTTTGTGTACAAGATTGGCCATAATGGTCAATGGCAACTTTAAATGTTTGGGATCAACACAACACCTCAAACACAAATTTTCCCAAGGATACACTTTAACACTAAAAGTCAAAAAGAATCATAATAATACCGATTTGACAGGTTCAGAAATTGTGCCGGTTCAAGAATTTGTAAAAGAGCATTTCCCAACGGCTGAGTTACGAGAGAGCTATCAGGAAATGATGTCTTACTTTATTCCGGAAACGTCAATGCCTTGGTCCCGAATGTTTGGAATCATGGAAGAAGGAAAGAGTAGGCTGAACATTGAAGACTACTCGTTAGGGCAATGCAGTTTAGAGCAGGTACGTTTCCTTATATTAAGTATATTTTAGTAAATTAATTAAACGTTAAAATAATAAACTGATTCCATAATTTATGTTACTAGGTATTCCTCTTGTTCGTCAAGCACCAAAGGGATGATGTACCAATGTGATTTCCTAGTATGTAACGAGATTAGTTTTACTGTTCAAATTAAAATGTCTGTAACCTTATTTATATGTATGTAAAAAAATATTTATTGTTTTGTAATATTTAATAAAGTTGGACTGTGATTACAAAATTTAAGCAAAGCACGTGATTGTGCGAAAATATGAAGCTTATGGCGTATACATTGTTTGTAGTATGTATACAAATTACATGAATAGGTAAACGGGACGAAAGAATCACATACTGCAAAGATGGATTATAGTTGCTTTTCTTGAGCAAACTGTACATATTTGAACTTTGAAAATTTTCATCTGATTGTTAATACGCTTATATTGATTCCATCCTCTGATGATACCAATTTATTTCAAAAGAAAATAAAATTTTTTGTTATCTAATAGTTTTATTTCATTAACTACAAGTAGAAGTACTAGCGCGACCGGTGGCAAACTATAAACTAAACCATTTGATCAATATTTAAAAATAATGCCGACACCAAACGCACAGGGCAGTCAAGCAGAATAAATTATACGAAATATCTAAAGAATTATAGATCACACATGAGACCAGACCAATAAGAGTAGGTATATAAAACTTGAATTATTTTGCTGGACTCATTTTAAATTATATGTGGTATCTTAATATTCAAGTCCAAAATGAATAAAGCATTAGAAATCTATGGTTTTGTTTCTTACGCGTTTCGTGGGTCGGGTCCACTTTTTCAAAGAGTAACAATTTAAATCAAGAACATTAATGGTGAAATGATTCAAAACATCAAAAACAAACTGACAATATAATCGTTTACACCCAATGTTTGTTGGCAAGTATTTGGACTCAAATAATTTTTTATTACTCATGCGGGAAAAGTAGTACTTTTGCGCTCGCTGATGGGGTCGAAAAGAAGCTGTTTGCCCATTTTACAACAACAACACGAGTTTTAAGTAAATAAAATATCAATTTGAGTGCGAAA
>JAWQRP010004756.1:0-11482 GCA_033557875.1 Quadriops clusia | reverse complement strand
GGACCTAGGGTCCATGGAAGTTTCAGATTTTTCCCGCGAGCGGTTTCGGCGGTAGCTTGATGACCACGCGACCGGGCCAAGCCTTTTATATAATAGATACTGATTATTTTATAAAACAACCATGGACATGTTAATACAATCTCGAATACCGAATTGAATATAGTTACTTTTCCCTGTTATTCTTTTACATATTTCTCAAAATTTTGTATTACGACAGTTGGCAACAATCTAAATAATTATACATATCTATTTTACGTCCTTTTCTTATCAATTTTTTTAATCCAGTTCGCCATCTCTATCGTGTTATTACGTTAATAATTTATCGTAAGCATCCAACTTTACAATTTACTAGAAATCGTAAGTACAATGTTCGGTACAAATTAAAACAAATAATATAAATGATTTTCTTTTAATTAGGACAATCCGTCCTCAATAGGAGTATAGGAAAGACGTAAGGACAAAAAAAGATTTCATAACCTCTATTGAAGAATTCGAATTGTTGTAGAACATATAGTAATATTACAAGTGTAGTATTTTATGGTCGTATATTATGTAATAGATGGTAGCGCTGATGAAATCAGACTGTATTGTACAAAAGTCTATTCTGGACTTAAAATAATGTTTGTGTAAATTAGATCGTAAAAACTGACAATATTATAAAAGAAGTGGAAAAATTGAAAAAAATTCTAAACAGCGGGTACTTATCTTGTTAAATGTTGATTTAATTATCGTTTTTCAACAAATCTCTTTTGGCAAAATGCGCAAAGATATGATTTTACTCCAGTGTGTCTACGCAAATGTCGTTTTAAACCATGTTCCCATTTATAAGTTTTTCCACAAACTTCACATGCATATGGTTTTTCGTTATTGTGCACTTTAATATGATTCTTTAGTTCAAACTCTGTTACAAATGATTATTTACAAAAAGGGCAAGAATGTGGTGTTTTGCATGTGTACTGTGGCGAATGGAGTGTAAATTGACGAATTTGCTGCAAAGCAAATTGAGCAGAAATCTTTGTAAAGATGCATCAAATCTGAGTTGTCCTTTGTGAGGTTTATTCTGTTTGCATATGAAGAAGAGTTTTCCAACATCTCTGGTTGATTGAGAAGGAATGTTTTAATAATAAAATATATGTATTTTCCATTAACAATATTGTACAAATGAAGTATTACATTTAGAAACTTAGATATAACTACTTATTATTCACAGTGTTATTGTTTTAATATATACCTATCTTTAATATTTCAAGAGTAGTATTTTAAACAAGTATGCATTGCAAAACATCGAATTTTAAGGAAATTCCTTTTATTATATTATATTATATTTCCACAAAACGAACAAATACCTACTGGATTCATTTATGCGTTCGTAAATGACTCTTTAAAATCATTGTGGTTTTAAAAGAGTTTTTACAAATTTCACAAAAATATGATTTTTCATTAGAGTGCACAGTTAAATGTTGATTTAATGAATATCTTTCAACAAATCCCTTTTCACAAAATTGGCACAAATGTGATTTTGTTTCCAGTGTGTCGACGTAAATGCCTTTTTAAACCCTGTTCCCTTTTAAAGATCTTTCCACAAACATCACATGCTCGTGGTTTTGTGTCACTGTGCTCCTTTAAATGTTTCTTTAGCTCATTCTTTGTTTTAAATGATTTTTCACAAAAAGGACAAGAATGTGGTGTTTTGCCAGCGTGGCATAAATGCTTGTTTAAACCGTACTGACATTTGAAAATCTTTTCACAAATTTCACAAAAGTACGAGTTTTCGTCAGGGAACATGTTTGTAAATGTCACTTTAATTTATTCAAACTCAACAGCAGTTCAGATTTATACTAAGTGTATATATAGTCCTTAATAATCAAACGGTTATTAGTTTCTTACGAAGTTGAGCACGATTTTATGAGTTTAAACCAAAATGAATTCCTTAATGTCTCGTTATACAATAAGAATTTTGTCTTTACGTCTTTTCTATATTCCTCTTGAGAGTGGATTGTCCTAATTAAAAGAAAATCATGTATACAATTTGTTTTCTTTTGTAGCAAATATTGTACTTATGACTTCTAGTAAATTGTAAAGTTGGATTCTTGCGATAAATTATTAACGTAATAACTCGATAGAGATGGCGAACTGGATTGAAAAAATTGATAAAAAGAACGACGAAACGTATGAATGAGTATTCAGGTTGTTGCCAACAGCGGTAAAACAAAATTTTGAGGAATATGTAAAAGAATAACAGGGAAAAGTAACTATATTCAATTCGACATCCAAGATTATATTAACATGTCCATGGTTGATTAAAAAATATCAGTAACCATCATAAAGGTAAAATTAGGAAAACAGATAGGAATTTGAAGAATTTAGCGAAATTAGCGAAGTGTGTGACGTGATGCAAATTTTATGTACAAGGAATTTTTTTAAAATCTTTGCAAATGTAATACTTCATTTGTACATAATGTGAATGGAAAATACAAGAAACGAATATAAAAAGCAAAGCACCTACACATGTGTTCCCAAATGTTTTGATTCAGTTTGTCGGTTCACTTCGATATCTTTCGTGAGTTATAACGACGACTATTTATCTTAATACCTCACATAAATTGCATATTATAAATTTATCTAATAATAACGGTAATAATATCAGCAAACAGCAATTTTCAACACGACTCACATCAATTTACCAAAATGGAAAATTTACAAGATTTATTCACACAAGACAACGACGAACAGAATTCTAGTGAAACCTCTGAGCAGAATTTCGCAAGTACCAGCTACTTGCCCCAACCTTTAGATACTTACAATAAAGAAGATTCATATTTTTGTATGTTTTGCGAGAAGTCTTTTAAAACTGAACCAGACTTGAATGAACACTTAGTTGGGCACGCTGGCATAACACTGCACTCTTGCTCATTTTGTGAAATGGAATTTGGGGAACACTTTCAATTAGAACAACATTTAATGTTGCACGCGAAAGAGAAGTCGTATATCTGTGAAATTTGTAAAAAAGATTTTAAAATTAAAAGCGAGTTAAAGAAACATTTACTTGTGCACAGTAGTGAAAAATTGCATTCTTGTGAAATTTGCAAAAAGGCTTTTAAAAGTAAAAAGCAGTTAAAGCGACATGTAAGTTTTCACACTAAAAAAAAATCGCATTCTTGTGAAATTTGTAAAAAAACTTTTAAAACTAAATGCGAGTTAAAGAGTCATTTACTTGTGCACAGTGATGAAAGACCGCATTCTTGTGAAGTTTGTAAAAAGACTTTTAAAAGTAAAATGTGCTTAAATCGACATTTAATTGTTCACAGTAAAAAATGGCCGCATTCTTGTGAAATTTGTAAAAAAGCTTTTAAAACTAAAAGTGGACTAAAGAGTCATTTACTAGTACACAGAGATGAAAGACCGTATTCCTGTGAAATTTGTAAAAAGGCTTTTAAAACTATAAAAGAGGTAAAGCAGCATTTACTTGTGCACACTGATGAAAGACCGTATTCCTGTGACGTTTGTAAAAAGGCTTTTAAAACTATAAAAGAGGTAAAGCAGCATTTACTTGTGCACACTGATGAAAGACCGTATTCCTGTGACGTTTGTGACTGTGGTTTTAGAAGTAGAGCCAGCTTAAGGCGACATATAATGTCGCACTCTACTGAAAAATTGTAAATTTTGTGAAAAGACTTTTATAAATACAAAAAGATTTGAAAGAGACACCTGTACTTTGTAATGATCCTAAATACTTCATTTGTACATTATGTAAATGGAAAATAAATATCTAAGAAGTGTTTATATTATTATTTTGAATACACATGTTTCCAAATGTTTTTTTTCTATTTGTCGATATCTTTCATCAGTTATAACTGGTCGACAATTTTTTTCCAGAAATTAAATTACTGTTCCATAGAATATCGTGTAATATGAAAAGTTAATTATAAGTAGTATTTAGAAATTAAATGATAGCACACGTAATTAAATAATACTAGCAGACCCGTCGTTCTTCGAACGAAACTTGAAGTAGGTACGTGGTTTTATTTTAGTTTCCTCATCTTTTCTATTTCTTCAAACCTTTCCCGTTTCAAAAAAGGGGGGTTCTCCTTAAAAAACATTTTTTTAAAATAAAACTGCTTGAAGAATAAGAAACAATTTAAAAATTTTAGCAAGTAGAGCAGTAGACCGCCTGGTAGAAAATATTGAAGAAAGAAGAGGAAACAATGAAAGGAATATTAGAGATAATGAAAGTGAGCAACGGGACAAAAATACCAGTTGTAAAAAATACAAAGTACTATTCACTTTGAGGCACTTTTTTGAAAATAAAAAACAATAAGAAATTCAATAACAAAACAAAATCTATGGTAACTAATCAAATAATTTGAATGCCAAATTTTTATACTCTTTGATGAAGTGGTTTAACTGCGAAACGTGTTAGAGTTTTAATAACATTTACTTAAAATATTAAGAGAATAAATAGAAAACTTACTATTAGTACATATAAAGTGCATTTTGTAAAATTTCTTGTTCATCGTTGTCTTGCTTTCATTTAATGATACTATTCCAAATGTAGTTGCCACTGCATCTTCTTCATGTTCTCTTTGTTCCTGTGTCCTGCCTTGTTGGCCTTTGTATTTGTCTTCGTCCTCCTATTTGATTCTTGTTTACTCTTCTTCTTCCTCTTTGATTATTCCTTCTTCTCCTTTGATTACTCCCTTTGTTTCATTTCTCCTCGTTTTTCAATATTTCTTCTCCTTTTTCTTGCTTCTCCCCTTTTTCAATCTTCTTCCTCTTGTATTTTTTGTTCTTCATTTGTTTCTTATTCTTTTATTGCATTTATCTAAACAGAATCAAGTTCATTAGATATTCTTTCTTTATTGCAAAGAATAAGTGGTTCAAAGTGTCCAGACATTTCGTTTCCACTGAATTTTATTCGTTTCAATCTCTGGAATTCATCTCCACACCTAGTGTAAAGTTGACCATTTTGGTAAGTTTCAAATTGACATTCATAGACCTCAGCAACGGTTAAAATTTCAGCATAGGTACCAAATATCTCCATTGCCTAAAGGGTTAAACGATATAACGTCTCACTAATCACAAAGCAGTTTTAAGAAAGAACATTTTATTTAAATTTTAAAACAGAACATTATTAAATTTAACAGATAATTTCTTCTTGACCAACGTGAGTCCAAAGAATTAAAAAAAAAATAAATTAACACTTATAATGATTTCATATTTGTATTATCACTTCATGATTTTTTTAATCCCTTCTTGCAAATATGTTTTATGTAAGCAGTACATAATAATCTTGCTCGTAGAGCCAACTAATGACAGTGTGGTAGGTAAGGTATTTAGTATTAATTAGTGTTTTAAGGTTAATTTTATCTGCATCATTTATGTATTTTGTTGTCAATTTAAATATAAATAGTATCCAAGGAATTTGATGGCATCTTAGGATAATAATTGCGTTTTCTCATTTATTTTCACGGTTTTCACTTTATAGATAACCTATGAGATTTCTGAGAAGATGTCATATCCATCCAGTTCTTACGGCTACCTTATGACAGTGACATCTAATAGTTTTTATAGGTCATTCTAAAACCTAAAACTGCAAGAAGTTTTTACTTCAGAAATATTGTATGGAACCTTCCCCATTAATAAGCATTTTCTGTTGATAAGCTTCTTTAAGAACTATAATACGTGCTACATATTTTAATACAATTATCGTATAGTATAACAGAGTATGGAATCAATTAGAGAGGAAATACACATATGTATTTGTTCCTCTTATTTGGTACATTAATATGCTTTAATCATTACCACAAATATAATGATTACGGTTATATCTTGCAGCGTTTCTCTTTAAGGTTAGCATTCTTCAAATCTTGCCGTTTGTTGATGAGGCTTTATTTGTGCTAATGTTGATACTAATACTTGTGTACTTACGATATGTACGTACATATGATAATTATCTAAAGAATAAGTCGTATAAAAAATTTATTGTTTCACATTAAATTTACATAAAAATAAAAATACACAAAGAGACAAACATAAAAAGTAACCGCATCACAAACTCTACATAATTGCTTCCAATTGTATACATGAGAATCTAACGCAGGATATTGAGCTTCGATCCATAACAAATATTTAGCATAATAATTGGAGGAAAGCATGGTCAACGTTCTTGATATCCAAAGAGGCACTTCATTAGCCTTTAAATACACACTTTTTAGCAGAACTGTAGTAGTTACAATAAATCCAAGTAAAACCAAAGAATTTCTGCAAAAAAGCACCAAATTTGGGATACTTTTGTAATCTAGTGGAATTACGCGAAACCAATAATTTTCCAAGTATAGCAGATGCAGTAAGATGTTGCAATAACAAATGTTTTGCCTCACAAGGGAAGTCACATCAAATGTTAGACAGCCCAGAGTCAATGATACAAACACTACGAGTAGAAAATGTTTTAAATTAACAAGATATAAATATAATAAATATATCATTAAATAATATATTATTAAAATATACCTACAACACAAAAATAATTTTAGTTTAAACTTACCAAGCAAAGGTACAAAAATGTATCCAAAGGCAATGTTCCTTCTAAACATAAATTGGTAAGTTATAACATCCGGACACACCTCTATGTCGCTGCAATTATATAATCTGGCGGAATTTGTTACAGAAACACTAAGAAGATCAAAATCAGTGCTGTTAGTTAAGTCGATTAAGTTAACATCTGGTTCGATTTGCACGACATAATTTTTGGGCACAAATAAAAATGTAATCACTTGAAAGGTACAATTTTTTATTTCAAAAGGATAAGTCGCAGGTTTTATGTCGCACATTGTAGTAATGGCTACTGTCGGGGTGCACTTAATGTTCCCACTGGATTCCAGGAAACACATGGGCGAATATGATTCTAAAAATTTTTGGCTGTAATATCCAGTGGTATACTTTTCATTAATCGCTTTGAACTCAGGTTGCCAAATTTCATGATTAGGTATTTGTAACGAAGAAATTCCCTTGTAATTCTCTGGATCCCATGCTAATCTATCATCTTTCCATGTCATAAAAAACCAACCGTTTACAATTAGTTGGTGGTTCCTAAAATTCTGTGCAACAAGGAAAAATATGAATGATTATTTTAACGAACTTCTACTTACAAGTTTACAAAAGCGAGGATATAACGTTGTTACTACTTTTATAACGCAATTAGAATTTCCCCTTGGAATTACGTCCTTATTGTAAGTTTTCATTAGATCACGTTTTAATTTAACGTTAATTGTGTTGCTAGACGTACATTTTCCGGCAACTTTTACTAATACTATAACATAAAAAAAGATTGCACTACAAATCAAATTAAAATCCATAATCGAGCAAGCACACTGCAACGTATTTACTTTTTAATGCTTATTAAACTTTTTACTAATTATTAAACTTGACTTATGTGGGGCTCGAATATTAATTAAATACATTAGCACATCGATGAGTAATTTGATCTGCAACGCCTATCGATAAGGAAAAACTCATTATTTCTGTGTTACAATTAATCTTATAATTATTGCACAGTTATATTGGCATATGTTTAAAAAAATGTCCGCATTAAATAATATAATAAACGTACTGACATACAAAAATGAATAAGTATAGAGGTGACCTCAATTTGGCGGTAAATAAACCTCTCTTAAGTTTTGGCTTTGTTAATTACATTCTAAATGCGTGCTGATAGCGAATATTATTATGATTATTAAGGGAATATTAAAAAAATACGCAAAATTTTAGTTTTATTACCTGTTTTAATTATATGTGCTTGAATTTTGAATAATACATAACGAATAATCTTTTATTATTAAATAATTTAAAAAAAACACTACTTCAACCAGTGTTCTAATAATCGTTGCTACATTTTACGAATTATATTTGGCCACTCTATTTGACCTCTTTTATGAGGAACTTGTTAGATCGCGAACAATGTGGCTATTTAATACCTTTCTTATTACAACCTCTCCTAAACGTAATCTAAATTTTAATCGCCAGGTGATAGTGAATGTTTGCCGAATGAAGCCTATGGTGACTGAACCCGGAATTCATGGCCTTTTAATTCTTGTGCTGGAATAGTTAATCATTCATATCTGGAGGTCACGAATTGCGATTTAATCCAGAGCACTTTTTTAGTCCAAAAACTCGTTTAGTTAATTACTTTATTTGATTAATACAAAAACTGTGTAAAGTTTCTTTTAAACCGATTTCCTGTTCGCTTCCGTATTGTTCTTCCAATTTTAATTATATTGTTTCCGGGAGGATATAACTTTTAAATCGCTAAATAAATAATCATTCCTTTGTAAAGTGTTTTGTCATGGTACATGGATGGCAAGCGCTAAAGGAAACAAAGATAAAGGAGTAACATTTACAACAGCAATAAATATGCGGAGAAATTTCAATTGCACAGTTTAACGAATAAATGGCGACTTTTCAGTGGTTGTTCAACGTTATTTAGATCCATTAAGGTGAAGCATAAAATGCCTGAAAATGTGGAGCAGGCATCAAACTCGACACATGATGATAACTTATCGGACCTCGGCCTATTGGACAGACGCCATCACGAAACGCATTATCATCTTCTTGTCGTCGACATTTGCAAATTGCAAACGCACGTTTTCTTTTTACTACTGGTTTACTGTACTCTTTTGTTGGCATTTATCGAAACGTGGACATTCTTCTTTAATTTCTTACATTAGGACGGAGATAAGTGTTTACAAAAGAATAAAGAATTGGAAATCAAGCTTAGATGAAAGTCAGAAAAAGCAAGTTAAAAAACTGCGCAATTTTTAAATGAAATTCAAGTGAAATTTTGCAACAGAAAAACTGCAGTTCGCTTTTGTTTAGGTTACTATTTTCCATTATTATAAATAATTTTTTATGAAGTAAAAATTGCATTAACCCATATATAAGCGAGTTCGTCTGTTCTACTTTGCGTAAAATTATTTTTAGATTACATTAATTCTAGACGCGTCGTGTGACACTTGAGGTCCATGGTCGTATTGTTCCCCACAAATTCATTGCAGACGCGTTAATTCTGCACTTTTAGTAGTAAACGGGTTCTAAAGTAGACGAATCATCGAATTTAATACCGAGAATCTATTTAAGATAGAAAGGGGCGCCTTATTTCAAATTATGCTTCTGGGTATTTAGTTACTAGTCCTGGTAATTAAAGAAGGAGACTGTACAACGTCTGCAATTAGTTGTTATTTATGGACATGTAAATAAATTAACGTGAAATTGATTTCTATTAGCTTCTCTTATGTATTAGCTTAATTGCTGATTTTTATACCCTTTGACATCGAAACGTCCGAAGTAAATGAATATGTCTGCGAAGATGAAATGTTAGGCCAATATTACCAATTAATCAAGCTAACTAGCTTGATGAATGGTGTTTCTATGCGATTTATGTGCAGAGGTGTTGAACTGTGAACGCACGTGCTTTTGATGTATAGAGTAATTTTACATCAATTATTTACCAGAATAATAGGATTATAGGAATTCTAGGACAAAGTCAAGATTCGGTGTTCTATTGAGGTTTGTGGTTTATCGACTTCTTGCAGCCCATCCCACTTGGAACCATGTGGATAATTTACATTCAAGAACATTATACGAAACATGGCGTGCGAATGTTTCCGAAATTCATACATAGCTAACAATCGGAGAGAATATTTAATTATGCGAACATACCTAAGGAGAGTCATAACATAAATTGTACCTATATCTAAGTTTGCGGATACTTGTTTTTGCTCAACAGCACGGAAGTTGCATATTATTATTATTACTGTTATTGTTGGTCAATTAACATCGTTACTCGTAATATTATACAAATAGCTAGGAATAATGTGGATATATCTGGAAGTATGTACACTTTACGCCATAATAAATGTCGCAGTTTCTGTTTTGCGTAGGAAATAGAATGCCAATTTAGAACTTAATATTATTACTCATGCAAATAGTTTCCTCAATAGTTTTTTTTAATTAAACGCCCCCGTTCACTATAAAATAATAATAGCAATTTACCATTGTGTCCTATACAATAGTTACAAATGCAACAAACTTGCAAACATTTTAATAAATAAAATGTTATTGTAATTTTCAACACTAAGTAGACCTTTGCATCTCCATACCCATGGCTATAAGTGACAACGTTCGATTATTGCACGGATGCAACAAAAGTCATAAAATTAAATTACTCGAGAGTTTAGAAATCAATAAACTCAAAAATAATAACCTCATTTGTCTTAACAAACGACGTGACTTAAATTATAAACCCCTATTCAAATCTTATTTTAGCATGTAAACTGGTTACTTACGTATCTATCTGCTACCTTATTTGATGTTTTTTTTTTAGTTTTCATACAGATATGAGATTCTCTTACCTCGTGGCTCGAGAGCAGCCTACATAATTTTATTACTTGTTCATGCTGTTTATTAATTTTGTTCAATTCTGGAATTATTTAAGTTTTGTAATTTGTTATCACTTTCGCTGTAATTAGCCTTCAGTTTTTAAGTTCCTTTCAACCTGTACCTCGACATATAGCCCGTAATCTTTACTAATTAAGTTGAATAATACTGTTATTTTTGTTATTGTCATACTAAACACTTGCCTTTTATGGAGGCATAAATATACTCGACGAAACCGGTCGCCTTCCGATTATTAACTGCCAAGAATGGTAACTTATATATTTTTAGTCAATAAGATGAAGGGTCTAAAAACATATCTTCAGAGGAATTAATACATACAGGGTGGAGAAAAGTCCCGGAACCCCTAAATAACTTCTGAATGGTGTGAAATAGAGAATTAAAATTTACAGGGTTACAATCGTGTCAAACCACCTACCAGATGACACTAAAAACACCCATTTTCCTGCCCCCTGTGGACGTGGGAAAGGGAAGGCGATATAATTTTAAATGTAATGAGGGGTCATTGAGGGTTCATTTGAAAGGTTTTTTCGAGACGAAAACAACGCGATATCACCGAGGTCTCTACGACTTCTTTTCGCAGAGCTATGGCCCTTTAAATATTGAGATTTCGCAGTACCGCAGGGTTCACGACAAGGACGTCGTTCCCGTGTTTCCTTTGCGGACACGTGTGGATAAAGTGCAGTAGGAACGTTAGTGCGATGTGCAGGTACCAAATAATAATAAAAAGAAGGGAAAAAGCAATGTTCTTACTTACGAATCAAAAAAATTTAATTGTTTTTTTTAGTTTTTCCCATTCCTACTCCTACAGTCAAATATGTCATATCTTTCCGAACAAGAACGAACATGTTTTTTGATGATGAGAGGTTGGGGCGATCGGGTGAGATCGTACAGTGATGTGAAGCAGCTATTCAATGATACATTTCGCAATGAAGGTACTCCCATTTCAAAATCTACAGTTCACAGAACGATAACTCGTTTCCGCCAAACTGGAAGTGTTAAAAATCGTCCAGTATTAGGCAGACCGAATACG
>JAWQRP010004755.1:0-11482 GCA_033557875.1 Quadriops clusia | reverse complement strand
ATTATTTACACGCTATCTATCTTGCTGGCTACGACGTTTATAATTGGTTGCTGTATTGTTGTATACTCAGAAACAGTTTTAAAAGAAGAATTGTCTAATATAACCCAGAAATTGTCTTCGGCTAAAACAATGATTTCTAACTTATTAAGCGATTTTTCCGAGCAACAGGAAATTCCCGATTTAAATAATTTGACTGCGTTTGAAGAACGGTATGGACAGTCGGAGAGAATTTTAAGCTACTGCAAAATATGCGTTTGGAAAATTGATACCGTCGAGAACATAATAAATCAAAATGTCTACAAAAATTCATTGGCTTTTTACACACATTTGGGCTATAAAATTCAACTGAGCATTCATCTTTATTATGGTACTATAGCTTACCTTCCATCAAAAGGTGCCTACGATGAAGTTTTGGAATGGCCTTGCAATAAAACTATTTCTTTGAGAGTGTTGGACCAAAGAAAAAACAGAAAATTTGCTAAGGACATCACGGCTAGAAATGCTACAGTTTATACTAAACCATTATTAAACTTCCATCAATTTGGCATGAATATTTTTAAGAATAACAATAACTGGAACAATAATAGGAGCAACTACATACAAAATGGTAAAATGTATGTTTTATTCGAAATGCAAGAAAATAAATAAAATCCATGAATACTACTATACTATTTTTACCGTCAGCAGATAGGAGACACACAACAGTCGCAGAAATCTGGGGACGGTTTTAGATGAAAGCTCGGTTCAGGGAAATTTGGTCACCATTCAGAACTACACAAAAGATGCGCGCTCTTCGTGTGCGCGCGAGTTTAACCATAACAACAATTTCGCCACCATTTCGCGCCGAACATTTCGACAACATTGAAATTTGCACGAACTTCAGCAATGTCTAAGCTTTCCGTTGTTTATAAGCTTCAGGAAAAGAGTTCGATGTTAAATAAACGCGTCTCAGGCCGTCACTGGTCATTGGAACCTAGGAAAACTTAGTGAAAATAAGACTGTCCGTGCACCAACAATCAAACTTCTCGACTTTAAATGTGACGGGACCAGGAAGCCTCACATTCTTCACATAAATTTGCACCTTTACCGCTACAAAATTCAATTAATGTAAAAATTAAAGTCTACGGACACCACTGGTGAACTTTTATTCGCTAAAGAAATGATGAACCGATTTCCAACAGTCAACACGGATACTCTCACTATCTCTTTGTTTTTATGGGTTCTCGCTTTGACGACTGGGGATGCGATTATTTAATGTTGAATTATTTACCTGTAGCTTAAGAATCCATTATTTAAATACAAGAAAGTTCGGACACTGCTAAAAATCCTGCTAATTGAAGTTCGTTGAAATCTACGGTGCGCAATTTTTCGTAGAAATTGTTGTTGCAGTAATACGCGCGCACACACAACGATAGCTCACCTTTCGTGTAGTGCTTTATGGTGATCAAATTTTCTGGAATCGAACTTTCGTTTAAAACTTCCCCAACTGTCTGCGACTCTTGGCAAATTTTCTACAGTGCAAACTAAAAATAACAACATTTTGGACCACCTTGTAATATCACATAAACAGTTTTTTATCAAAATTAAATTAATCTTTAAACATCATAGCAAAAATGTAGTTAGTATTAGTAAATGTAGGTTAATAATGTAGTTTTTCATTTTAAAATGTTATTTTCTCGTTTCTTAGTAAGTATAATAGAAAACAATTTGTAGAAACATAACCTAAAAATCGCCCAATGGATAATGACTGGGTATCTTTGTCTATTTCGGATGTTAAAATGTAACTTTAATTCTAAGTATGTAATTTAAATCCTGAGGAAACTTTGCAAGAAAATGAAGTCAAATACATTAATTAATGAAAAAAATAAAAGTTAGAAAAATGAATATGTTTTAATTTAATTTGACCAACATTACAAACAACCCGAAATCCCAAGAATAGTAAGGTACAGTACATAGTACATATTAGTATTGATTATGTACTAAATAAATTGAAAACCAGACAATTGCTTTAAAAACGTCCTACTTTATTGGAGTTTTTGAGGTGATTTCCGACTAGCGACATCCGTTACTCAACTCCGCAACAAAGACCAAAAGATAAGTCGATTTGAAAATTAGTTAAACCGGAAAATGCAAGAGAGCACCTCCAAATGAATTTCGACTATATGTGGGGCAATGCGAAGTTTTTAAAATTAGACGAAGAAATTAACGAACCTAGGGTATCACCAAGTGGGAATAAAGTTTCAGTCGGAAAGGAACGCGAGCAAGAGTTTAAGGAGAGATTTTTTGGAGACTTTCATCAACCTCCCAAGAGAAATGTCGAAAATCACGTAAGAAAAAGACGAATAATTATTTACACGTTATCTCTGATGCTGAGTGCGACATTTTTAGTTGGTTTACTAATTAATCAACTATTCAAAACTGCCCAATTGGAAAAAGAACTTGCCAAGTTGATTTTGGAAAATAAAGACTTGTACAAGAAGGTACAGGACTCTAATAAGAGCTTTCAAATAATGACAATCCCAAAGAAAGTTTTCAAAGAATTGTCTAATCTAACATGGACAAGGTCTTCGGCTGAAAGAATGGTTTTCAAGTTATTACACGATTTTTCCATGCCACAGGGAATGATAAGCCACTGCAAAATATGTATTTGGAAAATTGACAACGTCGAAAAAGTTTTAAGACAAAATGGCACAATCACCTCGCCATCTTTTTATACACATTTGGGCTATGAGATGCATCTCAACTTAGTTCCTTCAACTGGTGATTATTGTTACAAACCAATGAGAGGTGACTACGATGAAAATTTGGACTGGCCTTGCAATAAAGCATTTTCTTTTACTGTGTTGGAAAAAAAAATATATATATATATATATATATATCACGTCTAGCAAAACTGCATGTACATATTATGATGATCCCAACAGACAAATCGTGGAAATTAGTATCTACAACGATGCAAAATGTTTCAAAATTGAGAGAAACTGGAGAAATTATGACGAACCCTATTTACAAGATCACACAATTTATGTTTTATTTGAAATGCACGATGATACATAGTATTCCATGGATCAAATTTTATAGAAGTTCGTTTTTTTCTTCTTACATTTTCCTAAAAAATCTTAAATAGAAGACATTTGATGGTACAAGATGGATATGAAAAGTCAACTTCCTAGTGTGCAGTTTCCTTTCATTACTTTTGGTTTTAATTAGTTTGCTTCAGAAATCAAAATGAAAATAGTTAACTATTGTGTGTACGTTCTTTGTTTGCGATTTTGGCCATAGCCTTTCGTCTGTTCTATAAATAGTTGCTGAAAATGATGATTCATTGAACAAATACCTGATGGTTATTATAAGTATGTGACAATTTTTGCAATTAATAAAATGTGAATACATATTTATCAACTTCTCCAGAATGATTATCAAACCCATCCTTGACAATATCTGCTGTTGCCTCTCAGATACATTATCAAAATTTAAAGATAAGTAAGGCAGTCGAGATGATATTACACCTTATTTAGAATTAAGTCTAACAGAAGTGCAAACATAAAAAAATTCTAATAAATGAGTGAAAATCTGTCTTTAACCGTATTAGGCGGTAAAAAGTCAGAAGAAGAATATGAAGTACCACGCATTTACCAAGAAGGATATTATGAAGTGCCACGAATTTACCAAGAACTGGGTGAATCAGCATCTTCAACTGGAAATAAATTTTCGGTCGATAAGGAACGTGAGGCAGATTCAACTAAAAGATTTCTACGGGACTCTCCCCAGCCTCCAAAGAGAATTGTCAAATATAACGTAAGAAAATACCGAATAATTATTTGCACGCTATCTATCTTGCTGGGTACGACCCTTATAATTGGTTGTTGTACTATTGGTTTTCTGATTAATGAACTATTCAAACATGTGAAACAGGAAAATGAGCTTACCGAACTGGCTTCTGAAAATAAAGAAATTCACAAAAAGCTAAACGACTCTAATGAGAGGTTTCAAAAATTGACGATTTCAAAGGAAGTTTTAAAAGACGAAGTATCTAATGTAACCCGGAAAAGGTCTTCAGCTGAAAGAATGGTTTTCAATTTATTACGCGATTTTTCCGAGCAGCAGGGAATTCACGATTTAAAGAATTTGACTGCGTTTGAAGAACAATATGGAAAGTCCGAGGGGATTTTAAACTACTGTAAAGTATGCATTTGTAAAATTGATAACGTTGCAAAGGTATTAAAACAAAATGACGCAATAACTTCATGGGATTTTTACACACATTTGGGCTATAAAATGTATCTCAGTATAAATCTTTCAACTGGTTATGTATATTACAATCCAACGAGCGGTGAGTACGATGAAGTTTTGGACTGGCCTTGCAATCAAACGGTTTATTTTACTATAATGGATCAAAGTGAAAATAGAAAATTTGCTGATGATATCACGTGTAACATGACTACAAATTATGCTAAACCATCAGTCGCCGTTGGTTATGGCGTAAGATTTTTGCAGAATAACAGGTACTGGGAGGATTTTAGGTGGTACTACATACAAAATGATAAAATTTATGTTTTATTCGAAATGCGAGAAAATAAATAAAATCCATGGATGCTATTTTACAAGAAACTCGTTTTTCTTTCCTTTTATTTTCTTAAATAAAATTCTGACATATAGGTCAAAATTGTTGTTACAAGGGAGATGTGTAGCGTAATAATATAATAAATACATGTATATATGGAAAAGTGTTCTAAATTAACAGCCATTGCTTTTGAAAACACAACAAAAATAGTTCAGACACCGCAAACAACATTTTATACAAATATGTGTTATAAAATACAACCACATACAATACAACTCGTCTTTAATCCTGCATGTGATAAGGTGTATTATTTCGTATACTCTGGTAGGATGAAATTATCTATTAGTCTTAGAAGAACATAGTTAAAGTATTCCATAATAAATCAAATGGAAGACATTATTAATTAAACAATTATTGTTGTTAATTTTTATCAAACACATCTTTAAAAATATAGTTATGCTACCGTGTCTCGGACACATTATCCAAATTCAAAGATAAGGAATAAGCGTTACGAATTTTTCATTTAGAACAAACCTAAAATGAAATTTTTCACCGTATGACTATTAACGATAAAATACTTGCAAATTGAGTGTGACTCATTTGGACAACCTCTTAATCACTTGTATATTAACTTTCCTTCCTTTCCACTTGTTATTTGTAGTTACTGAATTGGGGGCAAATACTACCCAGGAAAAATTATTGTGAAATTACAACGGTTTTACGAGAAAAATTAAATAACAGCAATATTAAGAAGAATTGTAACAACAATGGATATTTAAAAGAAACTTAAAATCTGACTTGTGATACAGCAATTAATTTGTGATATCTCGAAAATACCATAATATTATTGTAATATTACCATAACATTATAGAAATGCAAAGCTTAATATAGTAAAATTGCAAGGGACAATTTCATTTAATTTACAGATTTCTAGTTATTTGAAATGTTTTTAAAGAATCGAGAAAACACTCCTTGCAACATTATCTACCAATAAAATTAATTTAAAAAAGTATAATACAACTCATTTAGATGTATGTTCAAAAAACTTATCAACAGAATATCGTTTGTAGAGTGCATAGGAGCATGAGAGCTTTTATACAGACACACAAAAATTCTCTGTGAAAGATGTAGCACACCTACAGATATCATTAACGCCATTTTGTCGTCAAATTTAACTTTCTAAAAAGATCATTGTGTGTGTGAAAAAGATGTTGTTACTTCGCAGGTCTGGTCATGATGAACATTCAGTGAATAAGGGAAAACAAAAAGATAAGTTTGTAATCATTTTTTAAACTCACTAATGTTATTAGCACAAAGATTTAATCATCGTTTTTTTTCATTGGTGTCAGAAGTATTCACGCATAAACTTAACTGATCGCGGTTAATACAAATAATGCTAACATCTTTGTACACTGAGAAAACAGATTACTCCATTAGGTTTTCTAAGAGGTCATGTTAGGTTAAAACGTATGCAAATATTACAACATAGTAGTACACCTACTTGTTTTTCTTACTCTTCTGTAAAATCGATTATCCAAACTACCCTTGGTCTCAATTAGTTCGGAAAATCGACGCTGTACTCTATAACATATAGAAAAATATGATAATGAATATTAAACAAATATTTGTTTAGCTTCAAGCTTCGTGGGATTGAGGAACTTAAGTCAAACTGTTGTTGATGTTTCGGTAAAATTTTTATTACCTTTATATAAAGGAACAAGAAGTCAATTAATAACTAAATAAATATATGTATTTATTAACCTCCATTTCTGGATTTACTCATATTATCTCGACTATTTGCTAAAAATTATCTAAAACTTATCAACAATATATTTCAATTGCTTCTAAATTCAACTTTCCCTTTACTTATTTCTTTATTTGATTTTTGCTGTATACCTATTTGCTATATGTATTTACAAACAAGCTGTGAAAATCTCAGTAAAAATAAGGAAAATCTAAACTCAAACAAGGACAAATATTCAAACTATTTTTTTAAATTCTGATATGAAAAGTGACCGTTTTCGCAATTGACTAGCGTTGACAAATGGCTGACTTTTAACTAGTTAGGAAAAGTTACACTTTTCCTCACTAGTTAGGAAATGAATTTTTCCTAACTAGTCAGGAAAAGTAAAGGATGACTTACACGATGATAATCTTTGCGAGACTTGCTACCGCGCACGTAATTCGTACGAGAATCTGTACCAAGCATGGTGATAAAACGTGATTATAAATACACATGTAGACATCACATTATCACTTAAATTTTCTCCTTCAAAATAATGAATATCGAGCAATTTTAGGTTAACGCTTATTTACTAGTAGCGTGTTAATAAGGCTTGAATACAAATGACAATGACATTTGTAAAAAGTGGGGTTATGTTATCCGTTTGAATTCTGGTACCTATGCGATCATAGCACGCTAGATGAATCTGCGCTGAATATGAAAAATTTGCCAAAATTAGAAAAAATCTTACATACAACACGTTGTGGAATGCCATTTTGTGTAACTCTCTTCGTTAAATTAAAACGCCACGTCAAATCTCCACCAAAACAGTTTACTTCTTGACTACCCGAATTTGTTTAATGGGATTCATCCAATATTAACTTGAATTCAAGAAGCGTTTCATTCACAACAGAAATGGTACTAACTTTTATTATCGTTGAAATGGGATTACCTTTCGTTTGTCGATTAATTTGATTTACCTTTATTATGATTGACGGTTACACGGGATTTTAAAGTGAATTCATTTGCTTTTGAGTTATTTCGTATGTACTTAATACATGGAGTTTGTGTCATTATTATTATTATTATTATTTCGAATAGGGTTAAGCATTTCGTCATGATGGATTTTGGTCATGTTTCGTGTATCTGACAACGGGACAAACGTGAACCTAAATTATACTTTAGATAAATTAGGAACAATCTGCCCTGTTTATTGTTGTTCTGTAATACAAAGTATCGTCTCTTTAAAGCTTAAGTTTAACCTTTGAAGATGCTACGCCCTTGAGTATTTGTTTGTCAGCCATCAGAAGTGAACGCTCTCAGTGAATTTGTAAACAAGGAAAAAGTTGGTCATCGTTATATGATACAATAATTTAATTTGGAACGCCTCATTCCAACAAATATCAAAGCTGAGCTAGATTCTACTCTGGGGGAGTCTGCTTTCTCATGTACAACCAAAAATATTTGGTGGCAGAATTTAAATGAAGCCGAAAGAACTGCTAAGATGAACATTGCAATGGTAGGCCAAATGAGGCGACCACGGTAGAAAATGACGAAAAAATCCACTAAATGGAATTGGATGACCATCGAGAATAGAGTGTGAGTTAGCAGACATTGTCGGCATTTCAAAAAGTACAGCATATCACATATTGACTGAAAATGTAAACATGAAATAACTTCGTGCGATTTTTTCGTTGATTGTCAAAAGGTTAGTTAATAATTGTCAAAGGAAAATGAGTTAAAGTGGAACACGTAGAGAAATATTCATACTACAAGGTGCAATTGGAGAAATTAATCAGAAAAAAATCATTGTAAACCGTGGACATGTTAAAAATTTGAAAATTTTATGGAACAGTTTCTGTCTTTTCTTTCTCGCCTGAAAAAGGGGGTTTTCTTAAGAAATAGAAACTTTTTGCTAAATACATCAAAAATAAGAGAGTATTTCCTTTAAAATAATGAGCCTAAGATTTTTGGATGGTCCTTTTGCCCTGAGTTACAGAGTCAGTTAGTGCGTATGTGCAATTAGCGTAAAATCTGCTAGAACTCTCTAAAATTACACATTTAGAATTGAGTCTAACAGAAGCACAGGTATAAAAAATCCTAAGAAATGAGTGAACATCTGTATTTACCCGTACCAGGCGGTAAAAGCCCAGAAGATAATAATGAAGAACAACGAATTTGCCAAGAACTGGAAGAATCAGGAGAATCATCAAGTGTAAATAACTTTTCGGTCGATTAGGAACGTGCGGAAGATTCAAAGAACACATTTCTATTGGACTCTCCCCAGCCTTCTAAGAGAATCGTCAAATATCACGTAAGAAAATACCGAATAATTATTTGCATGTTATCTATCTTGCTGGCTACGACGTTTATAATTGGTTGCTGTACTGTTGGTCTCGTAATTAATGAACTATCCTATAATAAAGAAATCCAGAAAAAGCTAGTCGACTGTAATGAGGGATTTCAACACCTGACAATTTCAAAAAAAGATTTAGAAGACGAATTGTTTAATATAACCCAGGAAAGGACTTCAGCTGTAAAAGCGTTTTCCTATTTATTACGCGACATTTCCGAGGAAAAGGGTATTCCTGATTTAAGTAATTGGAGTGCGTTTAAAGAAGACTATGTATATGAGGAGATTTCAAACTACTGCAAAAAATGCGTTTGGGCAATTGATAATGTCTCGGAGACAATGCGAGAAAATGACGAAATAGATTCAAACGTGTTTTACAATCATTTGGGTTATAAGATGTATCTTAGCATAAATCTTACAACTGGCGTGGTGAAATACCATCCATTAAGCGGTCACTACGATGAAGTTCTGGGTTGCCCTTGCAATAAAACGGTTACTTTTACTATCTTGGACCAAAGAGAAAACAGAAAATTTTCTGAGGACAACACGGTTACATTGACTACAGGTTATGTTATACCATCAGAGGTATGTTGTTATAGACACGAATTTTTGAATTGGGAAGATTCTAGGAGTCACTACATAAACAATGATAAAATGTTTGTTTTATTCGAAATGCAATAAAATAAATAAAATCCATGGATGCTATTTTACAAGAAACTTTTTTTTCAATTCAAAATTTTAACAGCCCGCGCCAGCAGATACGAGATGTAAACCAGGGTAATTATTTAATATTGCCTAAACAGTTGGTTATTAAAATTAAATTAATCTTTAAACATCATAGCAAAAATTTAGTTAGTATTAGTAAATGTATGTTAATAATGTAGTTTTAAGAGTACTTTTTAATTTTACAATGTTATTTCTTTAGAATCTGTCTGTAAGGATGATAGAAAACAATTTGTAGAAACATAACCTAATAATCGTCCAATTCACTCTCTGTAACTTTGTCTTTTCAGATTTTAAAATGTAACTTTAGTTTTAAGTAAATCCCGAGGAAGCTTCGGAAGAAAATGAAACGAAAACGTTGATTAAAGGAAAAAAATAAATATTAGAAAAATGAAGCTGTTTTAATTTAATTTGAACAAAATTACAAAGACCCTAAAATCCCAAGAATAATATGGTACATAGTACATATTAGCGTTGACTAAGTAGGGGAGACGGGGGCTGATTGTTACAGTTTTGAAACAAATGGTCACAATTTTCTGTTTGTTCGATTATATTTATGTAGTTATAGGTTATTTGAATAAATAACTATTCAGGTTCCAAATTTATGAACAATTTTGGCTTATTAGAAGTGACGTAAATAAACGGATTTTGGGAAGAGTGCAGTGTAACCGCGCCAAGGGTTGGTAGTTACACAGCCTATTACAACAAATAACGAACTTAATATAAGACTTTTTAGAAAGAACAGTCATAGTTTCATGACACATATAAATTATAATAAAGCAATCTTATACTACGTCAAGATAAACATTTGGTAACTTTTGACTTTAAAGAAAATTATAAACTTAGGGTGCTATTATGGTCAGTGTATTTAAGCTTAAAGAGCTGTTTATATTCAAACTTACAGAATTTATACGAAATTTCTCGTTTAAATTCTTTAACCTTGAATTTAAAGAACTCTTTAAGCTTACATATACTGACCATAATACCACCCTTTTTCCTTATACAAAAACTTAGGCATCCTATCTCTTTTGGCCTTGTGCTTTAAAAATATAAAAAATAGGTAACTTCTACTCCTGAAAAAAATATAAAAATCTTTATTCAACAAAAACTTAGGTATTCTAATTAAATTTATTCTTGACATTGAAATGTAGCAACCTGCCCCGAACAATTGTCACTTTTAGACCCGACACAAAAACGTACCTTTCAATGTTAAATATATAAAATACAGTAATACCCACCATACAAACGTATATTTATCACAAAAAGAAAGCTTTAGGGAATAAATATACATTAACACACAACTATGTTTTAATTGCAATCAGGTTGTAGACCAATATTACTAAAAAAATAAAAAGTTACAAATCTGCAGTTTTAACAGCAGCATGCTGGGACTCCTTTTACAAATCCTTTAGTGGCATTGGCACTCGGCAATCTTGGATTGATCATTTTTCTATTTGTAGCGTTACTATTGCGTTCTCTGTTCAGCCACCATTGCCGCTGTAACAACCTACCCCTGTCACAACTAGCCCCTGTCTCCCCAACTATATAAATAGAAAATCAGACAAATGCTTAAAGAACGTCCTACTTTATTGGAGTTTTTGAGGTGATTTCCGACTAGCGACATCTCTTACTCAACTCCGCAAAAACTCTTTAAAGATAAATATATTTGAAAATTAGTTAAACCGGAAAATGCAAGAGAGCACCCCCAAATGAATTTAGACTATATGTGGAGAAATGCGAAGTTTTTGAAAGTAGACGAAGTGACGTTACATATGTATAGTATGTTGTGTGTGAAAAGTATTTCGCGTAGAAATGTTTCAAAATGGACGGTTGCTGCTGAAAACACAACGAAAATAATTCAGACACCATCAATAACATTTTATACAGATGGTTACAACCAATATATGAAAAGTCGACCTCCTAATGTTTAGTTAATAAATAGATCCTCTAATACATAAATAGAAAAGTGACTTCTAAATTATATTTCCATACAATATTTTTGATTTTAATTGGTTTGCTTTGGAATTCATAACAAAATTTGTTAACTATTGGGTAGTGGAATTGCAACTAACCAGAACTGTATCTTCGATCAAGTGCATAAAGTTCCAGAAGTCAATG
>JAWQRP010004754.1:0-11483 GCA_033557875.1 Quadriops clusia | reverse complement strand
GGAAAAATAACTTAAATATGTTAAATTTAAGTAAATTGCAACTTAATTTTCAACCTATAGCACCAATTACCCTAAAAAGTTAACTTTAAAGTTCATAATACTTCATAGTCGACTTCTGGTCTAAATGTTTCCTCTGTCGATTCAAAATGTTAGGTTAGCACATTAAAGAAAATGATATCAATGCCAAAACACCAATACATGTACATCATGATATTGCAGATGTATAAGAAAGAGGAATGGAAATTCAATAAAATGATGAAGGTACATACATTGATGGTATGGTATGTAGTACAAGTTATTGCAGTATCACAGATGATCAGAATAGTGTCATCGATGTAAGAGGAGAGGGATCGAATATTCTTCCAGGTTAAATTCTAAGTTATTATTAATTAATAAGTGGTCACTAAATTACAAAGTATCTGCAGTGCACATTACGAGTTATTGTATTTACATTAGATGAATTCATGTATAACCAACTAATTAGAAATTTGATGTTATAAAGATGTACTTGTCCGTACCTACTGCTAAAGATACAACATTTGCGCAGTACATATGTGTTGGCGAAAGCTAGTTACACTGTTTAGAAGACTGAAAGTAAAAATTAGAACCATTTTACAATTTGTTTTATTATGATTTGATACACTTATTATTTGAGGTTATGTATGTCCTCCTATAAAGGCAATTTAACCAATAGGTCTAAAACGAAGGTATATTAGACTTTTTGGTCAACTCGTTAAGTCTCGCCATATTTATATATCTTGTAGCGCCTTTTTTTTTTATTTATTTATATTTAATATTTACTTTATCGTTACAATATATTTATACACTAAGTTGTGTCTTGAGTACAGACGACTTGCACACGTCCTACTAGCCTGTCGGGAGGTCAGGGTTATTTAAAAGAGCGCCACGTACTTTATTGTAATTATGCGCAATCGTCTGGGGTTACATTTTTTTTTATTTAAAGTACGAAACAAATTACTATACGTTTATCAAAACACAACCTTGTACATCTATATTACAATTCAAACAATAATTGCAAGAATCCCTTTTCAAACTCGTATGTTCTTTTTAGCAATTATGGGTACAAAAAAAATGTATTTAGAAAAAAATTTTAATTATTGATAAATAGTGCATAATAAGTCAAGTCTAGCTAAGTTGGATCCAACCCCATCTAATTCAACCTTATTATGTACTTACGTAACCCATGAAATGCTATAATAAATCTGCAGCTCTGATTGATCTTGCTTATTGTGTAAAGGAGAAATGGTAGGGCTCGACTGGATCCTTTATAGAGATAGCAATCTTGATTCTGTGTTGGTAACTCCTACCACCTTTCTTGAGACCTCTACGGTTAATCAAGATATTTGTAAGATTGATAAATTTATAATAATCGATAATAGCTATCCTACCTATGGTGTTCTAGAGGATATTGTTTCTATACGTGAACCTTGTCTCCGCGATATATATATATATATCAGTTCCAAATAAACGATACGGTGATCGGCCTCGCCGCAACACCAGCAAAATTTGAATTTCACCTTATTTATCCCTGTTATCCCAGGTATAGGTACTTGCCCTCCTTATTTGTGAAAATTCTTATATTTGCGAGCACTTAATGTTAACGTAATTTCTTTTGACAATCTTGTTTATTTTTTTCCATAACAACCCGCCAGCTACTACTCGATTTTCATTCGAAATTATTACGTTACAATCTATAACTTGAGCATTCATGTCCACCATTTTGTACTTGGGCAGTTTGATACTTAATATTTAATTAATATAGTAATTACAACTTCGCAAAACTAACTATAATGAGCATTTTTAATGCTGCAAATAAGATGACAATAAATTAAACTTTTGGACACATTAAGAAATGTGATTTAAAAATTTTTTTGGAAATATTTAACATTTTGTTATGACCGCTAATTTTTGTGGTGCTTTGATATATTTCGAAGAGGGATCTATGATTTCATTAGAAAATTTTTCAGCGCAGTAAAAATTCTTCTAGGGTAACCTGTTATAATTATTCGTGTTTAAACATATGTATAAATGTAATGGTGAAATTAAGGTCTGTGGAAGAACTTTATCGTTAAAACTGTTTTGGAGGAAGAAGATACTAAACAAGTACGAACTTATTATATTATTTATCTTATCTCTTTTAACGTATTCTCAACCAAAATTGTTGCTTGGGTAAACATTCAATATTTGAGAAATTATTTTTGTTTTCGCCAAACTTCATTGACAGAGGGTGATACTTTTAAATATTACATAAAACACTTGGATGTCTCTTAATCAATATGTGGCCAAAGTTTTTTTTCTTTATTTCTATTGAGTTTGATTATGTTTTTTTTTGTGGAGTTAACAAGTGTTTCAGTTGATCCTTCATTCTCCTTATCAAATCATTTTCCTAAACAAGATAATTTTCAATACGATTCTGTTAAACTCAAATCAATCGTATGTCTTTAATTAATATTCAAACCCTTACTGCCTTCATGGTTTTAGTTCACTTTGAAACCCACAGTGCCTCGAATGTAGACTTTAAACCTATAATGCTATTATAACCTTCGTTTTTTATTCTCTATATTTTGTTAGCAAATTCTCACACCCTCAGTGTCTTTATAGAACTAGGAACTTTAGCTCCTTTTGTAATCTTCAGTGTCTTTATAGTTTTAGGTGCTTTAGCTTAAAATCTTTAGTGACTTTATAACTTTCGTGTCTTCATAAACTTAATATCGTCATAAACTTAATAACTTCAAAACCTAGTGTCTTCAAAACTTAGTTTCTTCACAACTTAGCTTGGTATTCCGAGAGCACATTTACCCTCTGGGCAAGGTTAAAGGTAGGTTCACAATGTAATGTACCTGAGCTATACACCAGGTACATTAGATTGTGAACCTACCTTTAACCTTGCCCAGAGGGTAAATGTGCTTACGGCATACTGCCCCTAGTGTCTTCTTCGTTCTAGGATTTTTAGTTCATCTTGAAATTTGTCTAAAATATAGACTTTAAATCTAACGTCTTTATAACCTTAGGTTTTTAGCTATTTCTCAAACCCGCAGTATCTTTATAGTTCATTATAGGGGTTTTAGCTCATCTTCAAATTCTTAGTGACTTTATAACTTTAGTGCCTTCGTAAACTTAATAACTTCATAACTTTGTGTCTTCATCTTTCTAGAGTTTCTAATTAGTAGTATAATTTACCCATATTTCATGACAATATCCAAAAAAATAAAGTCATTTTTTTGTTTATTACTTAAACTTTAGAGAGTGACTCATCACACTGTGCCCCCAAAGAGTTGGCAAACAAAAACATACATAATGAGAAAGCATGGGGAACAAAATAATTGATGATACGTAATTTCAATAATATTGCATTACAAAACATAACATACATTATAGCTACATGTCTATCACTGAATCTTTTTCTCTAAAACGTAGATAAGATAGTACGTATTATGTATGTACCCTACATAAATGATTGTAATATAACACCAGCGGCGTCGCCGTCGATTCGACGACGCCCGAGTCATAAAGGTCGCGGCAATTCAACGTAAAATTTAGTGGTTCGCGCCAATCAATACCGCAACGAAGCCACTTCGTGTCTTTCTACATTATGGACCGGTTTGTTTTGACTGAATTCGTACGAGCCAAACGTAACTGCGTGACATTTTCTGCTCTATAAACAAACAATCTCTTCTATTTATGGAGCTAAGTCACATCCTAAAAGGATCGTTCATAAACTGAATAACGCTTTGTTCACAAACCTATTGCCTATAAGCAATAGCTTTAGCTCCTGGCTCATATTTTAAAATAATAACAATAAAATAAATAATAACAACAAAGTAAATAATAACATTAAAATAAATAATAACAATAAAATAAGTCATAAAAGTAAAGTAAGTAATAAAAGTAAAATAAGTAATAAAAGTAAAATAAGTAACCAAAGTAAAATTAGTAACAAAAGTAAAATAAGTAATTAAAGTAAAATAAGTAATAACAATAAAAGAGCAACATCCAAAATATCTTATTTAAACCATCCATAATGTCAGTTTAATCTAAACAATCATTCAAGTTTGTGTGTCAATATTTACTCTATACTTAAACAAATTAGGCATTCAAAATTGTGTAGGTCTTATTAAGAATTATCACAAAAGGAATAATGCAAAAGAGATCAATATTTGCTGATATGGGCTAATGGTGAATGCGAAATAAAAAAAAACCTTCCGCCTAAAGTATTTATTTTATGAACAACTGAGTGTACATTAGTGCAGACACAAGAATTCCTGATTATTCTCTTTGTCCCTTATCTCTTGTTTTCGTTTTTATCATCCTTACGTTTTTATCATTTCACGTTTCAAACACTGATTGCTTTTAAAGTTATTGGCCTCTCTTCGCTGTCCTCTGTGAGTAATGCTGCATTACTTCGAAAGATAATTCGTAACAATCAGTATCACCTAAACATTCCTGGTTGAAGCAATCGGACACCTTCCTGTCCTTGCCCGTAAGTCAGAATTAAAGCAAGGGCCTAAGGTAAATCAGTTTAAAATTGGTTCGTTTTTTGTGTCCGAATGCCTGGAATATTATTCGAACTAGCGCATAATATCAATAAACTCCAACTTATCTTTATAGCCGGGAGGTACGCTTTAATGTAAACAGATAAAATATGAATGATTTAAAGTTGATTAACGAGCTAATCAATTGAGTATTTGCGATAGTTGGAATAAGTTCCCAGTAATTGAAAGTTGGCGAGTCGCTATCACCAATCGGTGTCCATCGCTATCATTAATCGGCACTCATCGCTTGTCTGTTGCAGCAGTACGGCAGTCCACGAGTACCAACGGCCACATCTCCCAGCAACACGAGTAGCTCGAGCAGCCACACAGGGAGCCAGAGCGGCACCGTTTCCACTTCTTTAAGCAACAACATGCCAGCCACAACAACGGGGTCCGAACAGTTGTCTAAAACCAACCTCTACATACGCGGCCTCACGCCTTCCACAACCGACAAAGACCTCGTCAACATGTGCTCACAGTAAGTGCGACCCTCGCTTTAATGTTTCTCTGTTATTCAACTTATTATACGTATGATAATGTACTTATTCAACAATGATGTACGTGAAGCAATTACGAAATGTTTTGTTTTTTCTAGATTTGGAACAATTATTTCAACCAAAGCCATTTTAGATAAGAATACAAATAAGTGTAAAGGTGAGTAAGCGATGAATAACTTTAATTGTACACTATTTAGAATGTAATTGTTTTATTAATTTGCAGGATATGGATTTGTAGATTTCGAAAACCCGGCGGCTGCTGAGGGTGCAGTTCGAGCCCTGACTGCGAAGAACATTCAGGCTCAGATGGCCAAAGTGGGTATCAGTTGGCATCGTAGACAGCCCACTGTACGTTTGCATGCAAGTAATACCTAGCTTTACCTTTAGCATACACGGCCCAGAATAAAAATCGAGTTCGGTAACGAATCGAATCTATTAAAAAATTAACATTATGGAGGTGTGAGATTCAGAGGTAACTTCAAACATTTAACTCTCTTGGGATGAGCATGGGCCCTGAATATTGTGAGCGGTGTATGCTCTAAACTCGAGTCTAGTCTGTCTCTAACAGTACGATGAGTTGCCTGCGGACACTAATTTATCAACCCGACTAGATTCGACTTTAGCACCTACTTTGTAGTTATAAGTAGTTTGTTTTATTTGTCCTTTTCTTGCATGACGTAGTATTTTTAGTTCATAATCGGCCGTTTGCAGCAGAAAATGATACTAATCAGTATTTTAGTTGCATTTTCCCAACAGAACCGTGTATTATATTTGAGTTTAATTGGCTTCTTGTTGTATACTATAGGTATACTACTTTTTGGTAGAAGTTCTAACATGCGAGGAATATCAAATTACTATTTGAAATTTCTCTACTTCCTGTAAATTGAATTAAGATTGATAAATTGAAAACGTTTGAAGCAATATGAAACGAAAACAATTTTCTCTCACTTTCTGGCAATTTACAAACAAAGCTCCATAACATATAATTAGCTAAAATATGTATTATAGTGTATTATATACATAGTTGCATGCGGTAAGCCCATATTTGTATGTTAATTTGTGAAGCAAATTGCTATGTACGTATATTACTAACATTTAATTATATTCTTAATATGGTTTGAATTATATTAACCCCATTTGATAACGTTTGCGATATTGATTGAAGAACTAAACATAATTACCTACGTTATTAAATACTAATTATACAAATATTTATTTCTAATTTCCTCAGTAATAGGAAGTTTTGAATATTATTTCGATAAAATGTGCACATTTGTTTAAAGTAATCCGATCGTCTTACTAACTCTTTTGTATTGTTGGTGCGTCTAGCAACAAGAGCAAGACCCAACCAACTTGTACATAGCTAACCTGCCTTCCCACTACAAAGAGTCGGATGTGGACACGATGTTGGCGAAGTACGGGCAGGTGATTTCGACTCGCATCCTACGGGACGCTGAGGGCGTGTCCAAGGGGGTCGGTTTTGCCCGCATGGAGTCGAAGGAGAAGTGCGAGCAGATTATCCAGATCTTCAACGGGCAGGTGATACCGGGGAGCAAAGACCCGCTGCTCGTGAAGTTCGCCGACGGGGGGAACAAGAAGAAGAACATGTATAAAAACAATGACAATACCAAGATGTGGAGGGATGGCAGCGAGGGGATCTCCGCCGTCGCCTACGATCCCAACACTTTGGCCCAGAACGGGGTTCCGCCGCCGCACATGATGCCCGCTGCTATTTCTAACTACAGGCATTATGGAGGACAGGTGAGTCTCGAGGTTTTCTTTTTGTGTATGCACATATTTAAAGATGTAATCTAGTGCTGCGTTAAAATAATCGGCAATTATTTTACTAGTAGTTTGGAGATTTGAGAAACATACTTTAGAGACTTTTAATAACACGATTTAAGACGTTGTAAGACATAGATAATATTATTCTTATTACTTTGCCAAAATATTTTGGTTTGATAAACGTTAAGATTCAAATCTTTACAGATAAACATAATATTTTAAGGAAAGTAAAAAAAAATTTTCTTTTATGTTTTCAGGTCATTAGTACCTTGAGAACTGATATTATTGATATATAAACACAAACCTGATTTTATTTAATCAATATATAACTAATTAAATACTTTCTGAACAAAATGAATAATTGAATGGAACAACTTATACAACATTTGCAAAATATTTGTATAATGTACAAATTAGAACATTTACTAATATGTTCGAAAATAGGCCAAATTTTATTTAACTTTGAATTTAGATGGGTTTTAGGGTTAAAATCTTCATTATTACAAAAATGTAAATTTTTACTTTATCAGTAGATATTTTCGGTGAGTCATTAGTTTAGAAAAAAATATTTCATTTTTTTGTCTAATCATTGTTTTTTCTGTATAGTAAAGAATTTTTTTTTCTGTCTCACATTTAAAAAAAATTGTAATTCAGATCTATATTAACTTTTCCATTAAAAACAAACCTTGTAGGTGGTTCAGGTTTTATAAAAAAACTACTGAATCCATTTATAATGTATTTGAAATCCTTCACTCATATTTTGTAAGATCATTATTTCTTTTTCATATTAATTGAACAATGCTCTACACAACCAACAACAATTTTAATAAACATTTGTTCCAATTTCATTTTAGTCAACTTGCAAAACATATCTGAAAATATTGAAGGAATATTTTTTATACTATAACGAAACTAAATATCCTCTCATCGAACATCAGATGCAGAATGAAAAAGTTTCAAGAGCGAACAACAAAGATTTGAAACACTAGTGTTTGTTGCAGATGCCAGGTTACGCCATCCAAGGCACGCCCTGGGTGCCCCAGTACGTAATGCAAGCGCCAGCTCCCATCACTCCGGTGGAAGACACCTACAACTTGGCAGCTGGACATCTCGGCGCTGCTTACAAAGGAGAAGGGCAGCCGCCCAGGAGCATTTCCGTCATGGTGCCATCTCCCGAGGCTGCTGTACAGTACAACCCTATGATTCCGCAGGTTAGTTTTAAGTATATGCTACATTACGTTTATTCTTCATTGCCTTACCATTGTTGAAACTTGAAAGTATTAAAAAGTTTGTACAGGGTGACTACTTAACCTAATAATAATTGAAACTATCGCACGAACGAACCATTTTAGAAAGGTCTAGGTTTTAAAAATGTAAAACGCTTTTTATTGTTAATTCTTATAAAATTGGCAAGAAAATATATTTGGTTAAAAGAAATTTTGAATTAGAATATAGTTTTTTAAATACTGGCCAAGTAAACGTTTATTTTATACTAGACGGGAGCCCGATTTTTGCAAATCAGGTGATTCTAGAATGTATGCGATTCTCAATTGGACTCCTTCTCTAGCAAATATTTTTTTAAGATTGTGAAGCTGAGGAATTAACCTTATAGACTGTCGTTACTACTGCCGACTTCTTCTCTTCATTATTGGCGTCCTTTAGCGGATGCCCCCTTTTAAATTACAGACTTGAAGAAATGGTTTTAAAATCAGATAACCCTAAGCAACACCAAATACTGTTTAACATTTTGAGATTTGACGCTGTCACAAGTGACATATTTACCTAACCTAATTTTATACTATTCAAGGCTGTGGCCGACGGTGTCGCGTCGCCGAATTTTAAGTTTAATATCTTAATTTTGACGTAGTCACAAATGACATTTAATTATTTAATTGACCTAACTATCAACTATTCAAAGCCTTTACCGACGGAGCGGCTGCATTTTCGGTAATATTTTCGCTACGCTCAGAAAAATTATTGGTTGACATAAACTATTAGTTGTTGAAACATTTTTTATCGATTAAAGTTGCAAATGTGCTTTAAGAGCTTCACCAATAAATAAGATAGGATACCTTACATTATTATATGTCCATGCAATTCATTATTTGTCTTGTATGTACGAATTGGAAACAAACTGATGTTTGATAAATATAAGCGTTACTGATTCAAATATATATTGCAAATTACATTACTATAAATATTATTAAATTAATAAATGATATATAAGATTATTCTGTATATACAGTAAGATTATGTGATGTACACGAGAATATGGTAGAATGTATGCATATATGTGCACTCGGCAAGATGTTTATGCATCTATGATTTCAAGTTTAGTCTTATAATAAAGTCAGGTTTTTGTAAATTGAATAACATCTGCAAATCACTCGAAGCCATCACTAACAGAAACCAAAAATAGTTATTCATCCCATTTACTTATTGTTTACTGTTTTTAAAATCGATTGAATTAATTATATATATCTATTGGTTGTTTTCCATTCTCCAAAAATATACATAATATCGTGAACATGTTGGTTTTTTTACTTGTGGTAAATTATTGCATTCTGACTGCCAGTTATATAACACAAATTTTCCGCTGATTGTTTTAACTCTCACACAACAACATGGGTAACAAATGAACCGGAATTAAAATAGCGCTCCCACGTTCTAACTCGATGGTTAAAATAGATAGTAGACTGTCATTAATCGGCTATACGAGTAAGATTATTATGTACTGCTTACAAAACAAATACTTGCAAGAAGGGATTAAAAAAAAGCATGAAGTGATAATACAAATATATAATCATTATAAGTGTACCATTTATTTTTTTTAAAATTATTTAGACTCACATTGGTCAAGTCTTCTTCAAATTATTTATCTTTCTTTTTAATATGTTTCTGAAGAAGCCCTTTGAGTGAAACGCGCGTAGATGAAAATAAAATTGGCATCTTCATTTTTATTTGATTTTTTATTACTGCTACTTCCTTTTTTCATAATTTGCATACTTTAATGGATGTTCCGTTTTAATCTTTACAAATTATACGAATTTATATTCAATTATTTCGAAAATATAGAGTGAAATTTTAATATCATCTTATACGCAGAAATACACGGTAATTAATTAACAGATTTGAAGAAATATTGTTCAATCAGTTAACCTCAAAAGCATCAAATTTAGCAGGACAGTTCCAATTGGCTGTGTTTTTATTTTTGGCCAATAGGAAACTTGGGTTTTGAAAAAAGAGAGCTTTGGAAATAACACTTGCTAATAAGACCTTATAAGCGTGACGTCACATAATTACATTAATTATGTAGGTACGTAGCTATTGATGCCAAACAAATAAATTACATGCAATTTCTCCATATAAGAAATTAATAATTGAATTCTTTCCAAATTGACAAATTTCTTTAGTATCAGCGAGGTAAAGTTAAATTCTTTGTATTTTTTCCTTTATTTTGGTATATAGAACATGTTTAATTACAGTATCTTTGTTTACAAGTTATTATTTATTTAAATTTTATTATCAAATTTAGTATAATGGGTGGAACCACATATAGTACTCGTAAAAAGAAGTGAAAAAATCCGTATAAAGCCCGGTACTAAAATACACCCTTACAGTACTACAGCCCTACAAAGTTAGAGAAAAAATAAGAGTTTTTTCCGATTATGTTGCCCTTTTTTAATATTTTAGACCCCAACATCTGTTAGGATCTTTGTTCAGCTTCTACGAAATTGCACATCGAGTTTATAGGGGTTAACTAAAGAAACAACCCCTAAACATTGATATTACAAGGGGATGAAAGTGGGTTTTTAAATGTAACTTCTAAACTCTTTTAAATAATCAAAATATCTGTGCAGATTATAAATCTTCGGACGATTTCGGAAAAAAAAATTTAGTATACCTTACTTCTACCTTCTGAGATATTATTTGGAGACTTGCAACTCCGTAGGGGTGCATTTTAGGACAGAGATTTATATGGACTTTTTTATCTTTAGAAGTACTACTCATGCACGGTTCAAACCATCACCCTGAATTTGATAACACCCTGTATAACTTGTAGAATATTTGTAGTCCCTAAATTCTATATACGAAATATGTTAATAATTTATAACTTAAAACTGAAGGTTCTTTAATATGCATGTTCTACATCAAAGAGAAAGGAAAAAATTCGATTACTTTAACTTTATCTACCTGATACATAAGAAATTTGGTAATTTGGAATAAACTCAACTTTTAAATTCGTTTATGGAGAGAATGCACGTGATGTTTTTTAATTGACATCAGCGGCTGATCGGTACGTCACAATGACGTAATCACTGATAAGGTCAATTATTAGTTGGCTTCATTGTGTTGTTAAAAGTGAAACATTGGAGTTCAGTTGAAAATTATAACTAAAAAAAAAAAAGAAATTAGCAAAATGTTTTCCACTAAAATTATAAATTATCACAATATTGCAAGTCAAGATAGGACATAACAAATCAATACATCAATATTATTTCATTTATATTTCGGCTTGAATGTACAGTCGGACCAGATCTTTATGACAGTCGTCGATACGGCCTGCGCAGAGAGAGAAAGTATTCGGAGGGACAGAGTTAACCGTTCGCTAGCGCTCACAATACAATATACGAATGAAATCTTATCT
>JAWQRP010004753.1:0-11484 GCA_033557875.1 Quadriops clusia | reverse complement strand
AGTTCCGCTTCAAGGCAGGGTCCTTTGCGGGTGAGATACGTACGTAAGGGGGGTACTGTTTACATTTGTAAAAATCAGCTGAGCTAGCTGCCACTTAACAGTGGACTTTTTTAGATTCTGTTCAGCGCATGAAATACTTAAACATTTTCCCATAACTTTTTTCTCTATGATGTTTTGTTACCGCGCAAGCGCAGATAACTTTTGAAAATACGTAGTTTTCAAGGTGTTTTTATTACAAATTCTTTATCAGATAATGATATTAGGTTCTTGGTTTTCACTGTTTGGCTGTAAACAGGCTCGAGTGTAAAATTAGTGTCTCAATTGAATCAAAATAATGACCACAAGAGTGACAATGTTATTATACATAGTATTTTTTCTAACAACATATATGTATACAAGAAAAATGTGGACGTCACAGATTTTTGTTTTCTTGTTTAATTGATTTAAAATTTAAAAAATAATTTCCTCGGATATCTATAGGACGTTTAACACTACTTTTCCGCATTCTATAAAATAATGTATTTGTTAAATAATTTTTTTAATAAAGCGGGTTTGGACTACAAAAGTTCTTTGACAAAGATATTTTATAAAAGTTGAAAGAAGAAATCTTTTATAAAACATTATTAATATCCACCGAATGTTGATATTAATTACACTATATAAAAGGTCCAATATATACGTTCGAGTATCCATATTATTTTAAAACATCAAAAACTGCCCCATTTTCTTCTAATCGTTTGTTTTGATCAACGTTTTGATTCTTATAAGTGGAACGTTCTGTAGTAATTAAGGTATTTCATAGTTTATAATTAAAACTTATTGCCATGGGGGATCAGCTGATGTCGGCCATATTTGGTTGGTACTCCTGGCGATTTTTTTTTATAAAAAATATAATGGAAAACCTAACTTTCATTAAAAATACTTTTATAAAAAAGTTAACTTTTATAGTCTAATACCAGTCGAAGTAGTGTATGTATTTGGATATATTTCGCGCCAAAATGAATAAATCCGTCAAAATTTGCGCGCCACTGGTTTCCTTCCGTGGTAACGTCACTGTTTACAATGGCAACATCACTGTTAACAGTGGCAACGTACCGTAGTAAGGGTGCACTTCTATCCTTGTTTGGCCTATGCTGGCTCCTACCTGCAGCGGTCGCGCGCTTTACTTGCAATGATTAATTTTTCCACGTGATGCCAACGACAGTGAACTTAGGCAGTGTAGCTAGAAAAGAATAGTTTTAGGTGGTTTTAACTAGCCGTTGTCGTGGTAATAGTAGAAACCTGCAGAAAGCCGGTAATGCGGAAATAATAATATCAGAGGTTCTGACAAGGTGACGTACGCCCATGCTCCAGCTCAAAGGTATAGGCGCAGGCGCAGAAGGGCTAGTTTGCGATGATAGGCTTTTTTATCGGTGAGAAAGAAATCTAATTTTGTACGTAGTTTTATATCGTATAATGAATAGTGGCGATTGCGTTGAAAATCAATAAGATTGTTTACGTAGATTCGCAGTGAAAGGAAAACATTTTTCCGGATAGTGGTGGAGATCTTCTCGAAAAGTGTTAACAAAAATGGCAGACTTACCTCGTAGGATAATGAAAGAAACCCAAAGATTAATGCAGGAACCAGTTCCCGGCATCAGTGCTGTGCCCGACGAGAACAATGCTAGATATTTCCACGTAATCGTGACAGGTCCAGAAGACTCTCCCTTCGAAGGGGGCTTGTTTAAGTTGGAGCTCTTCCTGCCAGAAGACTACCCCATGTCTGCACCGAAGGTTCGATTCATTACGAAGATCTACCACCCGAACATAGACAGACTGGGCCGCATCTGCTTGGACATCCTGAAGGACAAGTGGAGTCCTGCGCTGCAGATCCGCACAGTCCTTCTCTCCATTCAAGCCTTACTCAGCGCTCCGAATCCGGACGATCCGCTCGCAAACGATGTCGCCGAGCTCTGGAAAGTAAACGAATCCGAAGCCATACGTAACGCCAAAGAATGGACCAGAAGATACGCCATGGACAACTAAACCACCGCACGCCACATCTTACAAAACAGTGTGTGTGTTTCGTAACAAACATGATTATTCTACTTACTATCACTTAGTATTTATCCAACCGGCTTATCTGTTCTAAGTTTTCCTTGATAAATCGCCACCACCTTCTGACGCTTCTTCGGCGCCACGTTCCCAACTAACACATTCAAAATTTCCAGGGGGGGGATCCTGTAAATCGTTCAGCAATGGCCCGACCCGACCCACGTCTCTCCGGGCCACCTCTGAACGCTCTACGCAAAGTTACGTTAAAACTAGTACTGATACATGGCTGTGCTGTATTTTTAACACTATCTTAAAAAAGTTTTCTTGTATTTTAAGATGTAAGTTGTGTGTTACCAATCATTTAAATATGTTCAAAAAACATGTTTGAATAGGAGCTTCCCCTTTAGCACTGCCGCATTTC
This sequence comes from Quadriops clusia, assembly GCA_033557875.1. NCBI lineage: Eukaryota > Metazoa > Arthropoda > Insecta > Coleoptera > Hydrophilidae > Quadriops > Quadriops clusia. The sequence goes on along the minus strand of JAWQRP010004753.1, from coordinate 9,029 downwards.
ATTCAAGCTAACGGGAAACTTGACTCGTCTTTCAGTTTGCTTCTCCCGCATACTTCTTTTCTAATGCAATTCAACACCGGCCTCTCATTAGGTGCACTACATCATTTGAATTGCTCAATTAAAGCACAAATAAATACGTCTAAATACTGTGGATGGATTAAATTACAAAAAATCAATTAAAGGAGCAAAATATGAAAAGTTAGAACAAATGGAATAAAAACGAAACGGACACATTATGCAGTTGTGAAACACAGATTTCTTCGAAAGAAAATAGGATTTCATCCAAAAAAAAAAAAACTGAGATTTATTCTAAAGAAAAACAAATCTCTTCAAAAGAAAAACAAATTTCTTCAAAAGAAAAACAAATTTCTTCAAAAGAAAAACAAATCTATTCAAGAGAAAAACAAATCTATTCAAGAGAAAAACAAATTTCTTCAAAAGAAAAACAAATCTATTCAAGAGAAAAACAAATCTCACCAAATGAAAAATAAATCTCACCAAAAGAAAAACAAATCTCACCAAAAGAAAAACAAATCTCAAAAAAAGAAAAATAAATCTCACCAAAAGAAAAACAATTCTCGTCATAAGAAAAACAAACTTCATCAAGAGAAAAACAAATTTCTTCAATCGAAAATCAAATTTCTTCAATCGAAAACCAGATTTCTTCAACATAAAAACGAAACAGATAAGCCTTCAATATTCCAACACGTAAAATATCATAGCTCCTAGCAATAGTAGAATACTTCATTTTGTTACCAGTGTTAGTTTAAAAGAACTCATCAACAAATGTGAGAATTTCTGTGTAATTAGGATAATTATATCTTAATATCTATATGTTTCATTTACTGTTGCTATTAGAGTAGAGTATTTATATATAATTACGTTTACAACCAGTCGGTTTTTAATTATATTTTATTTCCTTGAGTTCAAATTTTATATATGTTTTCATGTCGATTACAGAAGCTGACCGAGTCGGCTTCTTACATTTTTCATGAGCATTGTACAGATTAACTAGTTTCCGTTTGATTATCTGTTGATGACCTTCAGCACTCATGAAGTACATATATTTGTCAAACTCAATTTGGCCTTTTAACGTTTTGAAAGCTTATAAAACAAATGTTTTATCATTAGTGTGCTGCATTGCACTATGAAAAGGTAAGGTGAATATGTAAATATGGTATGTAAGGCTTTTTACGAGTAAATCTTTACACAACAAAATTCGTCAACTGTTTTTATTCGTTTTTTATTTCATACCTACCACTATTCTGCTGCACTTACTAAGCGTCCCATCCTACCTGACATTTCTTTAAACAAATAAAACCCAAATTATTATCATTACCATCACAGGTAATATATCATACTGTCATAAATATTCATACAGGGTGGTCCACCTAAGGCATTCACCCTGAATTACATTCTTATTAACAAAGTAATTTTTTTATGTATTTCACTCCTGCAAGTTGTCCTATATAGTGTTTGATTGTAGTTTAAAATATACGTTTATGAGTACGGTTAGAATGAGATATTGCTTACAGTAAATATAAAATAAGGGGAAAAATAATAGTTCCAAACATGTTTCAATTTAGCTTATTCGAACAAACCTAATATTTTTATATCCCTTGAATGTATGTTTAATTATTAAACAAAAGTCAAATTTTGTATTTTCAATCGTTAAAAAATACATTTCAGCATTATTACGTATTCCATAGGTAAGGTTAATGTTTTTTGTTTAATTAAACTCGGAATATAAAATACTGTAATATTTATTTCATGATATAAAATAACTATAAAGAGTAACAATACAAATTATGTATTAAATCTACGATAAAGTTTTAACTGTGGAGCAAACAAACCGAAACAAAAATATTTTCACAATGATAACAGATTATATTGTTATGAGCAGCAATTTGGTAGTTATTTGCTACAACGATCACACGTATGAGAGATGACTGTGGAGCAATAGTTTATTTAATTGTAGAAATTATAAACTCAAACAATACATTGCTCAATTTTTAAGTTTTAGCACACTTAATACTAACAGTAGATAGCAGCATACTTTTTTTAAATTAAATGTTACTAAAATTATTTTACCAAAATTTTTTTAAATTAAATTTCACCAAAATTTTTTTAAATTAAATTTTACTAAAATTTTTTTAAATTAAATTTTACTAAAATTTTTTTCAAATTAAATTTTACTAAAATTTTTTTCAAATTAAATTTTACTAATTTTTTAAAAAATTTCTCTGAATTTTTTTTTTAAATTAAATTTTCTTATGCCTAAATCAGGAAGTAACTAATGTAACAATTGTAATGTCACAAGTTTATGTAATAAGACAGCTAAATAGGAACAAGATTTTAGAGTTAGGTGACTTTGCACAACTAGCATAAGCAAGTTAATTCCAATGTTGTATAAAAACCTATAAAACATTCAGAATCTTGGAGGGAAGTCTTAACGTTACGGAATTTATTTATCATTTCTTAAATTTATTCTTAAAAATATTTAATGTAAAATATTTAATCTCAAATTACATTTGCATAGTATTTACAAGGTGTTACTCGCCTACTGAAGATCGTATTCATACAGAGGCACCACCGTTAATATCTCACAACTCTACTTTTTTTTTTCAAAGTATAAAAGAATACTTCTGTTTCAAAATATGTTTGTAGAGAGATTAGCATTAATTAAATAAGTAGAGATAGAGCAGCACCAATACCTGATATATTTCTTTAGTACAAATTGCATAATAATTTCTGTACATAATAATATTAAAAGATTTATACAAAGTATCCATTTTAATATTAAATTCCCTTTACTTTCAACATACAAATGCTAAATATTCCTTTAGTTTTAACTAATTCATTTTTAACAATTTTCATAATAAATATATACTGCAAAGGGGCAATTTTTAAAATTTATATATTAAAAAATAAAGGTGATTTAATTTAAATAGTATATTAATTTTTAAACATTATCAATTATATTCATTTAAACATCATCAATGATACTAATTTAAATGTTATTAATTTACACGTTATTAATTTTATTAATTTAAACGATATTAATTTTATTAATTTAAACGTTATTAATTTTATTAATTTAAACGATATTAATTTTATTAATTTAAACGTTATTAATTTTATTAATTTAAACGTTATTAATTTTATTAATTTAAACGTTATTAATTTTATTAATTTAAACGTTATTAATTTTATTAATTTAAACGTTATTAATTTAAATATTATTAAATAATATAGTAATTTCAGCATTACTAATTATACTAATTTAAAGTAAGTGATGTTTTTAATGTGTATTACATTCATGATGCAATTTTTGTTTTATAATATAATATATAAATCATGAGTAAACTACTGGCAAGTTTATTGTTGAACTTTAAACAAAAACGAACGCATTAAGGAGAAAAGCATTTAGTTTTGAACACAACAGGAAATTCAAGAAGTAAACATAAATACATATATGAGTACAAATTAAACGGAAGGTTGATGTGGAAAACAAATTTAAAATTCATGTATATTAAAATGTGTATGTTCAAATTTACGTTTTGACCAATCTTATATTCTCAGGTAGGTATGTATCTACAACCACACTCTTAATCCTCAATGTACAGAATGTTCCATTTTAAAAAGTTGTCGTATAGTCAAGGCTTTATTTTTTGAAGCAAGAACTTGAAGTTTTCAGGTTTTTCTTTAAGAATCCTTTGGTTTTACTTTAAAAATAATTTTTCAAAACGGGAAGTTCTTCAAGACAGTCTAGGATAGAAAAAAAGATGGAATATCCTTAAAAAATATAGTAAAGGCAGCAGAGAAAGTATTATGTGGTATAAAGAAGATGAATAACAAATCATAAAAGTGCTGAATGGTGAAATATCTAAGTTAAACATGAAATTAGGGACAAATAACAAAACTAGAAAAAACTACAAGCAGAGAGCTATGAGTAAAACTGGGTAGAATAAATGGAGAAAGAAGATAGATTGAAAAAGGCTGCAAAAGAAGGAGAAAAGATTGGAAGAGGCAAAAAGGCTGTCAAAAATACAAGAGACTGTCAAAAAATAATGTATAGAGGGACAAACGCTGTAAAAGAAGTAGAAAAGACAAGTTGGGAAATTTTTTTAAAGGAACTGGAAGAAAACTACAAGATTGCTAAAAGGAGAATGAGTAAGAAGATCCAATTTTACAAATTGCTTTTGTAAAATGGGAGGCACTAAAAGAAAATTATTTAATTATGTATCGCAGCTTTTATTCACACATTATTTCCAACATATCATATTTGCAGTTTTATGTTTAGGATATATGTAATATAATTATGAACTATGTATTTTAGGTTTTTCTTGTTTTTGGTTGTACTTTTTACTAATTTTTGGTTTCTATTTTCAAAGATGTTACTCGTTTCTATTTTCCGTTTTGTTGCTTGTTTCTATTTTTACTGTTGTTTCTACACTAAAATAAATACTACCAAAAGATGAAAGCCTGCCCTATGAAAATAAACTATGGAAACCCCAAGTTTTAGTTCAAAAATGAAGTGATAAAATTTTAAAATGGAACCTTAAAAGCCAAATTGCAAAATTTGAAAATTTGTCATACGTTTCATGAAGAAAGTTCTTTAAACATAATTGTTTTCTTTTCTTTGAAGTCTACTTATTTTTTTTTAATCCATTGATCTGATATTAAAAGTTCAAATTGTATATTTATCTTAGACCTAGCCACTACAAACATTAAAATGAACTTAGTCTACTACATTACATGCTTTTTCTTCTCTTTTCTTATTTCATTTTGTATTTTTTCATAAATACAGAATGAAACAAGAAAAGAAAAAAAGGGAAGAAGAAAGTGTTTAATGTAGTAGATTAAGTTAATTTTAATGTTTATATTGACTAGTTCTAAGATAAATATACACTACTGAAGAAGTTCCAAATAAATAAAAGGAGGAAAACGTCGACAAGAAAATCCACTTCATATTTGGAATTTGTATAACAGACCTTCCACCCATTAGAAAATAATGAAACTTTAAAAAAGGATTAAAAATGAAGTAAACAACGTTTATAATATGTAATAAATTTATAAATAATATATTTTTACACTCCCTTGTGTTTTAAATTTCAAATTGCTCATAAATTTGACATCATAGGTAACCCATCGGCAAGTTAGGTTTTAATTAGTATAAAAAGGCAACACGCACTCAGGAGTAAAACTATTTAGCTATTAAACACGAAGAAAGATTAAAGTAGTATAGGTAAATACATAGTGCAATGTATTACTTATATGTGGCATTACTAATATCGATTTTTGGACGAAAACACAAAATTTCAGCTAGCTTTTGTAAAACAAAAATCTTAAAATTACGTTTTGAGTACTCTTCTGTCCTTGTATATAGATATATGAATTTTATACTATCTTTTTTTTATCTTATTAAGATATACATATGTATTTACAGCCATGCTCTTAATCCTCAATGTACAGGGCGTTCCGTAATTAGTGGAAATTGGAACACCGGGTTAAAACAACCTTAAACTTAAATGTATCACCGAAAAGAACAATTCACTCACAGCCAAGCTATTAAAGAAAAGGTAAAGACGTCGATTTTATGCAATACTTGAGCCATTCGTCGCCATAAGCCGAGCTCCGAATTCGTTAATACTTGAGGACCCATAGTCTGGTTGGGCGACGACGACGTTTTCTACTTGCTCAGGTAAATTTTGTGCGCTAACCAGGACTGGCGCTACATATTGTTCCCCGGTATCTTGGTATTTCGGGGTGTTTGTTTGCTTGGGGTTGCAGGTAGGGAAGGGGCTTACGAAGAAGAAGCAAATGATGGTCAGGAACGTCCCGATTAGGATGATGTCGGTTTTTGTGTCCGTCAAGCCGCCTCGGAGAGTGGAGAACGCCGCCAGAACGAGCTGGAGGAGGACGATCGAGACTCTAACCATTTTGACGGCACGGGAGTGAATTTGCGCGCCTTCCCCGATCATCACGATTGGCCGGTACACGTAATAAATGTTGTGCTTATCGACTAGGTGTTTGAGGCATAAGTAGAGTAAGGCAAAGGGGGTGATTAAGGGACAGGTTAGGCTGTAGGTGGTGCTGATGGTGAAGATTAGTAAACTCCAGGTGTAGTGGACGCCGAACGGGAATACCGAGAGGATTTCTTTGCGAACGGAGACCTTTTCGGCTTCGGACTTGATTAAGATAAGGCGCCACAAGTACATGGCGAGTTCGGGGAAACGGAGGAGTTCCAGGGCGGTCCCGATTAAAGCAGAGGTGATTACGTAGTTGACGAAGAAGGCGCCCTTGTCCGCTAAGAAAATGCATTCTCTCTGAACCGTTATGTTCTTAGCTGAGGATAATAGCAGGCCTTCGAGACTAGTCAAGCCGAGGGAAGGGAGAATCAGCACCATGAAGAGGAGTAAGGCGAAAGTTTTGTGCATGGTCGCGTTGTTTTGTTTCGACTTTGTCCAATAGGACATCCAGAAGTCGGAATAAGCGACACAAACCGGCAAGAGAGCCGCCATGGTCAAGAGGAGCAAAATGGGCAAGAATTCCGAAATGATCGGACTTAACTTGGTGATTTTTTCTTGGGCGGAAGTGTACGTGAAGAACAAGTTGACAATGATAGCCGGGGTGGTCAAGAAGAACAAGACAAGGAACAAAATGATGTTGATGACGCAAGCCTTGAAATACCAATGCCGCGTGGAGATTTCCAAATTTTCCCAGTTGATGTCGGAAGGCGAAGGGGCTTTCGTGATGTTCCAGTTGCACAAACTTCCAGGTTGGAACGTATCGATCATGTAACGAGCAGCTTCCTCGGAACCGACCGTCACAAAGGCAATCCCGAGCGGGTTATCGAAAGCCTTGTTGCGCTCCGCGACGACCAAATCTGTCAGTCGTTTTTCCTCCGAAGTGTAGTACCGCAAGGCGTTCTCGGTCTTCCAAGGGCAACAAATTATGCAACCGTACGGTTGCACGAGCAAGTCGTACTTGTTAGCGCAGTACATCTTTGCCTCGTGGGCGTTCGATCGCTCCTTCTCGACCATCATTAGGTTCTTTATCTTGTAAGCCATCTGGATTTCCTTTATGGCGATGTTCGGGTACCGGAGCGAGAGGTAGTTCCGGATTTCCTCCGGATTCCGACCGGAGTGCGAAATGTGCGTTATCATGACGGTTCTCGACGATATTAGGGTGACACTCGGGATGCGGCTCGAGCATCTCCGCATTATGAGGATGGTAATCGGGACGAAGCAGAACGAAGCGATCACGTGAATCCAGAGGTAGTCGGAGCCCGGGGCCAAGTTACTTATTGTCGTGTGCCCGAAGCTGTGGACGTCCCCTTGCAAATCACCTTGGAAATTAACCGGAAGGATGACGCACATCGAGAACAACGTTATGATCGACATTAGCACGATCAGGTGCCGTTGGAAGGAGAGGTAGTTGGCCGCGTCCGGGCCGCATCTTTCAAACAGCTTATTTTTGTTGATAAGGAAAATGTTGGGAAGCCAAAGGCAGCCGTTGTCGGCCGCTAAAGACGTGTCCGCTTGTGATTCTTCCACAGCCAGCGCTTCGTCCGTGCTTTTGTAGAACAATTGCGTCCATTTTTCATTTTGGACCAAAGCGAGTCGGCCGTAATCCCAAGCACGATTCCTCAGGATGGCAAAGAGGATCAAGAGCAAACACCACACCACAAAATTCAGGATTAAAGTCTGCGGGATGCCTTCGTAAGCATCTGTTATCAAAGTGTTGTTGTACTTAACAGATTGGCATGTGTTGTTATTCATTATTCTATTGGGTAACTAAAACGAACAAAAAAAACGTGTCAAGGGTTCAAAAGGTCGCCAAGAAGTAAAGGTCACTCACCTTTCTCTGCTATATCAAAGGTTATCCGGAAATCAGAGCACAAAACTGATTCTTGGACATATTGCACGAATCTCCGAAACGTCACTTTGACATATGCTACAAATTGACATGCTAAAAACAACGTCAAGCTGGAAAGCGCGTTTCAATATTCACTCGCCGCTGATTCACTCGGTCCTACTTCCTGAAACGTCATGAGCGCGCTCTCTTTTCTTGAAAACAATGCCCCCATTGTGCCCGTCTTTGTTTTGGATGACGAAACTCCTAATTATCGCCGAATGCAGCCGCTGTAGCGCAGTATCGCGTACCTGCTCACACTTCCGCAGATAGCGCCCTGCGAGTGAGATGCCGAATTTCGCCGTGGATAAACATTGATGTCTGTACCTGCTTGTTTTGACACAGATAAATAATTCCTAACGATCTCCGTTAGGGGTCGCTGCTGCGCAATCAGATGTTTACATTGTGGCGCCCAAATACAACTGATGAATAATTAACTACATAATTGTAGTTTTTTATTTGGATATTTGTTTGTTCATTTACTCGTTTGTTTTTTCGTTCGTTTGTTTGTTCGTTCGTTCGATCGTTTACAGTGAAACCTCGGTTATTCGTTCCTGCGAGTTTCGTTTTCCCGCATATATCGTCTTTTGTCCTCGGTCCCAACAATGCCTATATAATCAATGTAACTAAAAACCGCACTTACCGTTTGTCTTTTTATGTTTTACCGCATTATTCGTTTTGACGGTCTTAATACTCATCGAAAGTTTTTATTAGAGGCGTTTCTTATTGTTTAATAACCGACCTAAAGGGTGTAAATATGAATAAACAAGAAATATGATAATAAATTGTTTTTTTGGTTTCTTGGATCCAAGTATAATAAGGAAGTTTTCAAATCTTGCGTGTAGGATCCTTCATTAAAACAACTAGGTTTTAATTGTATCCAAAGTAATCTTATTATTATTCATCATGTAGTCATTATCTTACCCCCTTAAGGGGTTACACCACCTTGAGATTTTCAAAAAATCGATTTTTTCTTTTTCGGCTGTAATAGTTATTTATACACCGAGGGAGTTAGACAGTGTATTATTCCCGAGAATTTAAATTATGCCCGAGACGAGCGTAGCGAGTCGAGGGTATTATAAATTCGAGGGAATAATACTGCCTAACTCCTG
>JAWQRP010004752.1:0-11486 GCA_033557875.1 Quadriops clusia | reverse complement strand
TTGTAATCTTTAATTTCACTCATTTAATTTGTAGTACATATTACACGCTTCATTTCGGAAACTTCTTTTTCCGCTAAATATATGTATGAGTGTATAAAAATGCATGATATATATGTGCACTCTTAAATGATATGACGTCTCACCAATCACAAAGCAGTTTTAAGAAAAAACATTTTATTTAAATTTTAAAACAGAACAATATTAAATTTAACAGATAATTTCTTCTTGACCAACGTGAGTTCAAAGAATTAAAAAAAAATAAATTAACACTTATAATGATTTCATACTTGTATTATCACTTAATTTTTTTATCCCTTCTTGAAAGTATTTGTTATGTAAGCAGTAAGTAATAATCTTGCTCGTAGAGGCAATTAATGGCACTCTGTCCATTATTTTAACCATCGAGTACAACGTGACAACGGTATTTTAATCCTGTTTCATTTGTTACCCATGTCGTTGTGCGAGAGTTAAAATAGTCAGCATATTGTCGCAAATCCTCTTTATGGGTAAATTTTTAGTCCCTTAATTTAAAATTTGTGCTATATAACTGACAGTCAGAATAAAACGACTTACCACAAGGAAAGCCAAAATGTTCACAATACTACTTGACCAAGAATGGAAAACAACCAATATATATATATAATAGATTCAAACAATTTTAAAAACATTAAACGTTAAACAAATAGGATTAATAATTGTTTTTGGTTTCTGTTAGTGATGGCCCCGAGTGCCAATATTCTTCAATTTACAAAAACCTGACATTATTATAAAACTAAACTCAAAATCATGGACGCATAAACATCTTGCCGAGTGCACATACATAAATACATTCTACGATATACTCGGGTACATCACATAATCTTACTGTATACACAGAATAATCTTATATATCGTTTATTCATTTAATATTATTTATAGCAATGTAATTTGCAATACATATTTGAATCAGTAGTATAGATGTTTGTACGATTCGCAAACACTGGTTCATTTTTGTCCTATTTCTAACCTCTAACGTCTTTATCGTAGAATATAAACTCGACCAGCATGGGCTTGATGGTGACATCTTGTTTCATCAAATGAATGTCACAGGCACTTGTTTCTTTGGCTTTTAATACACATTGTCTATTATTTTTTTCTGCTCTTTCATTGCATGACATTGCCTCCTATAATATTTACGTATATGCCCATTCCACAGTTCTTGATTATGTTCCATCCAACATTCCATCGCATAACCTCACTTTTCGTAAATTCGCTAGATTACCTCAAAAGCTCCAAAATGTTATACTTTAACTAACTGTTAATGTATAATTTACACGTTTGGCCCATATTTAGGCCACAATAGGGCTCTAAGACGTCTGACTCCTTCCTTCAAAAAATGACAGCGGCGTAGATGGTAAGCCGCCTGCGCTGGAGTTGAAATGTCAAAATTCCGACTTTCAGCTTTAAGATTGTTGATACTCGCAACCCTTTCGTATGAAACAAATTATTCGCTAAAATAAACGATTAGAGCGAAACAATAATTTATTTCGTTGCTTTTTAATTTGTTGATGCAAGTAGTTAAATTCTCCCTTACAAAACTCATTGATGTTCTTTAAAATGGGATTTTTTCATAGTGGCGCAACCATCGATACACACTCACCATAGAAATCATATTCCTTAAAATGAGAAAATTACCGACGGACGGACGGACGGACGTACGCGTATGTACGTACGTTACGACGGTAATATGTTTGTTGATGAGGAAAAATGTTTTTCAAAATTATTTGGGATTTTTGTCCAGGTGCATTCAATCAAACAAAGATGTAAGTAGTTGTAATAATTAGTCATTTTACAATTAAATGTTTGTTCTTACGTACACGGGAACGGCGAGAGCTTCACGGATGACACCATAATTTTCGCCACCGAAAGCTCAGCATAGAATAAAGGAGCAACTCCAACAACTACTTACATCTTACTTGACTGAATGCACCTGGACAAAAATCCTAAATAATTAAAAAAAAATTCCTCATTAAAATTTTTAGTTAAAGTTTAAATATAATTCTATTCCATCGTATAATCCAGTTTGCCAAAAAGAAGCGTTTTATCCTTAAAACTTCAAACATTTAAACGTCCTGAGTTTTAAATAAAAGGGTTTTATGTTAGTTTATAGGTTTGATACCAACCATCGGTTGTAGCCTAAAATGTTTAAGGCCATCCGTCCACAATATGATAGCATTATGTAGGTTTACCGCTCAATTAAAAAAAGGTAACTTTTAATTTAAAATTTTTATCACTTAGTTGAAATTTGTTAATTCAAGTAGTTAAATTGTAACGCTTTTGCACCTCGGTTAAATAATAATAATATACACCCCTATAGTATAGATAATCACTGAAGCACAGATATACTTATGTGTATTATTAGCTTTTGCTATGAATATGTGGTTGCCTCATATCGTAGGGGTGGTATATTTTATTTTCTGGGCGAGTCTGTACGTCAAGGTACAAATTTAATATTCGTAAAATTCATTTATTTTTAAACAAATTTACGTGTATAAGGTGATACATATTAAATTATCGTTACCTCTTTTTTAAGCTAATTTATTTACGAGGTAGTTTTTATTATAGGAGTGACATTAATTACTATTATTTTAATGATTTTACCCGTGCCCTAACTTTATATAAATAATGGTGTAACCGCTGAGGCTTTATATGCAAGGTCGGAAAAAAGACAGGAGACCCCTAATGCGGAGGCCGCGAACGAAGGCGTCTATTTAAAATAATTTAAAGGCATTTATTATACAGGGGACAAGTGACAACACTTGCATAATGTTCGCATTGCAGGGGAGGATGGGTGTAGTTCGGGGGTCGCAGCCCCGAGCGCGCCACCCAGTTCTGATGATTAATTACGGGACGATGAATATGCATGAGTTATACTCGGTTGCGTATTTTGAATTCTAAATAGTTATGAACTCTCAATCCTAAACTTCTATCGCGCAATTTAGTGCCGCTGGCATTGATCCACTACTTTCGTTTTCCTTGCTTTGCCTAACTTTCCTTCTTATTTAATGAAACTACGCGGATACATAGGGAAATATAGTGCCTAAATTATAACTGAAATATTTTGTTGATATAAACGAACAGATTTAATTTGTAAGGATCAAAATTATTTGTATTAGGTATCACTTTAAACTATTTATTCTTTGTTTCACTGTAAGTTTCCGACGTACTGTTTTTTTTTGCTAGTAAAATTAAACTACAATTTATGCAATTGTCGTATAAATCACTTGGTACCCCTCCTAATGCAAACAGATAATATAATAAATAGCCCCACAACAAACACAATTTACCGCCACATTACGAGATACAAAGCGGTTTTATAGTCAGTTGGAAATAAGCACCATCTGTTGCTAAAAAGGACAGTTTGTTTGACATCCTAACAGAGGGATGTTACACGCCCCCAGAGACCTAAGAAATCCATATGGGGACACAAATAGTTTTTTTTACTAGGTGCTAACCAACCAATATTTTTTAAACGTTTTTTTGGTCTAAGCATTAAGACGGCCGAACATATTGTAGGTACCTACTTTTAAGGTTTGTGTAACGATTCATAAAATTTGGAAATAATTTTTAAAATTTCTGTGTCCATCTACGAGGCTGTGAAATGGGTGCCTGTAGCTACCAACGACATAGAATGGTGCGTCGCATTGCAAAGCACAATATATCATCCGATGTGAATTGTATGAGGTGGTTGTGTTTGTGCACAAAGGGCTCATTGTAATGGAAATGCGGACTCGGCCCAGGATACGCCAGGATGTGGCCAGGATCTTCCCATTGTCCGACTCGCCGCGCTGGTAACGCCTAGGATTATATCTGTTATAACTTCTCCACTATTGTTCCTTCGCGCTATTATCGTGTCTTTGTATTGTTATATTAATGTTTCAACTATTAACTGGAATAAGGTCTTGTGTACACTACATAAAAGCGCTATCTTGTCATGGCTAGGGTGGTATAGTTGATATATAACGGTGCCGAACGAAACGTTTCAAGTAACGATATTGCAGGTAGTGCATCAGTTACATAGTAAAATTTCGTATAACACGTCGTTTGAAATTACAATGACTAATAGAACCTAATTGCAAAGTAGCAATTATGTATATCTATAGGTTATACTACGGTAATATTGCAAACAGATTTTGACAACCACGAATGATGGGAAAATAATTTCCTACATAAACATGAAGAGTTGTTTAAAATCATGGCGCCCTATTTTAAATTGTAAGATTGAAAAGTTAAAATAACAAAGGGGTTAAAATCGGTTTAAACACTCCAACTGGCTGGTAGCATAGGTTTTGTGTTTACCTTTCAAGATGGGAAAGTATATAATTTTGCCGTAGAGCAATTATGAAACCCACGGTTAATTTAGTTAGAAAAATATTGTAGAGATAATGTTTAATTTACTTTGAAAAAAGTAGATAAATAACGCAATAGAAGCATGTGCGATTTATTTGTCGAAACCATTGAATACGACTGGATACGTAAACTAAAATATGTTATAACTAAGGGTCCTTTAAAATGGCTGAAATTTATCAATGAGTGATTGGTCATAAAACCGTCACGTTTATCTATTCAAAAATGGTCGATAAGAAGATATGTACTGCGCTTTTACAAAAATTGGCACGATATTTATCTATATTTAAACAAATTTAATATATTTATGGCCCTTGTATATTATCTGCACGAAACAGGTTTGTGTATAGGTAAATAAATTTATTTCATTAAAATTATGACTCTGCATCTATTTCTATTTAATCAAAGTATACGCTAAAAAGAGGCACGTATTTTTAATAACAGATCAAAATTTGCACACGATCCTTTTATGTGGATCTGAAAATGCAACTGCGACATTATCCTAAATCAGATCTACCTCCTATGTTTCCCATCTCTTTGTGAATAAACAAGCAGCAACCTTCGACACGTGCCTCTTTTAGGGAAGTGTGTATGTAAACCGGCGAGGGATGAAACTGCCCCCATTGTGCCTAAAGGGCGCCGAAGTTTACCTAACGCCTCACGCCGCTCATTGAATTAGCTAGAGAATAGTAAGCGTGTCTGTCCGATGCTTTATACATCTAATCTATCATTTGCTTTGGATTCAGCCGGTAATTCCGCATTACAAACTAAGTGGGTTTGTAATTGCTTTATATGGAAATTAGATTTTGTTTCTGTGAATAAATTTCATAAAAAATACTGAAATTTTGTTTGCGACTAAATGCTAAAGAATATTTTATTTCTTAACTGTTGTTAAATATGCACGTAAATTCTCTGTACGTGCCACTATTGACCGTGCGCCTCCGCCAATTGTGCAACTACAAGATGTATGCACCATATCTTATCTACCCCGAATCCATGGTAATGCATAATTAATCTCTTGCAATTGACACACACGTGAAATCCATAACATGTACTTTGGCAGATGCTATGTAATATGTACCATTGATATACATAGCATTAAGGTCCTTCTCATGTATGTAAGTAGCTCTGATGGCAGGGGCATCATCTATGTTAAGATCGCGTTGCCGTTGCATCCTGGCATGCATGTCTAGCTGGAATCTGCTCAGGATAATCCTTATCACAGGGTCACAAGCACGCCCGACGCCTTAACGTTACTGATTGAGGTGTTTGCTCTATGCACTACACTGTCTATTGACACAGGCATAAGAGAAGCTTAATCATGTTTAGCAAATAATACGCACCCTATTGATACAAGAGAATGATGCACATTTGCGTCGGCCGTGTTTGAGATGAACGGACTAACTACTTCTGAGGATATAACATATAATTGCCAATTTTCGACCAAGATTATGTATTATCAATAACATATTACTGACTCTATATAGTAAATATCAACATGGAATTGTTTCCTCAAAACGGACACACATCGTCGCTTTCATTGAAATGCATTACATGTATCTATGTATTAATACTCAACTCGAATATATTAATTATATAGTCGTAAATATGTATGTACCTCACACGTAAAATCAAACAGTGCATAAATGGGGTTAATCTAGAACATTTCCAGTAATATTAAAAATGTAGAAATGTAGTGCGATGGCACGAACGGCGCCGCTGGAAATTATTATTTTAATTAAAAGTAAAAATCACTGGAATGGGTCGAATTGATTTTAAATGCGAGGATTAAATGTAACGGGATTACAGGAGTGAGCTTTGCAGCTTTTAGCTTTTTAATCCGGATGCATTTACTTTAGAATCAATACATTAATGCGTAATGCCGCCGTCGAAATAAATCGATTCATTTAATTATAATGTAACGTTATGATTTTCATTAACTTGCCAGATTAAATTGGGCTTCCAGTGGAAAATGTAAATTAATTTATACTATCTGCTATTGCGGAGATGAGAACCGAACCCTGTGTACAAATAGCTTTATATCGAGTTTTGAACTCACGATTTGGGAATTATGACCAAACATATGTGGTGCATCAAACCTCAACTGTAATTACTTTGGTATTTTACCCGCGTACTTGGAAGGACAAAGAAATGGAATAAATTTATAACAAGAGCTTTATACGAGAAAATATCTTAGGGCAAGCACGCGGACATTTATTTGCACCAAATTAAATTAGTATTTTAAGGACGGAAACTGTATATTCTATAATAAAGTTAGTAGACAGGTTTAGTGGTCACAAAGGTAGTCGAAGGAGGCCAGTGTCCAGAGCTGGCTAGATAATAAAACTCAGTGCCTAAGCCCCTTGGACAAAGCCGTGGCTGAGGTAAATTGCCGTCCAGGATTACTAGGATTTGTTTAGAGCTACGCCACCTGCAAGAGCATCGGAAACTTTAGACCATGCTGAGCAAAAAATATATCTATTTTATGTAGCACCTAATACCTAATTTAGAATTGAGAATTTCGGCGCGCCAGAAAAAATAAACCAAATTAATAACAAAGGTACAAAAGATAAACATTGTTGCGTTCTTCATCATTTCCCGTTAATCTTAATAAAATTAAATTTCGCAGCCCACATAAAATCAGCATTACTTCTTCAAATAAACACTTATTGAGCGCTGTGCGATATCTTTTACGGGGCACTTCTGAGCGGGTCTAAACAAAATTTTAATTTACTTTTAATCCCAGTTTACACCGCTATTTATTTTTTAATATTTGGACACAATGCGGCCTTACTTTTCCTCGTTTTATTCCTGGCCCAAATTCTTCAGCAAATACTGCGGAGTTTTCAGGGACCACGCTTATATGCATCGCCACGTGGCGTCGCCGCCTCTGTTCTCCTTTTTATACGGTTTTAAAAACATAATTTGAAGTGCATAATCCTGGCGCGGATCGAGGACACGTTTCCATTAGCATAACATTTTTATTTGCTCTTTTATTAAAGTAAATAAAGGGTTGTCTGCTCTGATGCTTTACGCAGCGAATAATAAAACTGAGGTGGAAGCTTTCCCGGAGGCGGTGGTGGTTCTGCCTTAATTCAAGGCAAACCGAAGAGTAGACATAGGTTTTACTTTATTACTGGGCAAAAAATAATGTGTTTTAATTTAAATGCTGGGAATATTTGTGAAGTGTTGATTCAACACACATAAATCAATTAATTTACTACATACAATATTACATTAAATATGTAGTTAATTTCATTATCATTATCAAACTAAATGGATTTTCCAAATGAGATGTTGCTTTGTAATAACACCGAACATTAATCACATTTTTTTCAAATGAGAGCACAATCGATTGCAATTGGTTTTGAAAAATATCATTTAAACGTAATAAAGTTATAATTTCGCATGAAATTTTCAATTACTCTAAACTTTACATTTCAGAGCACTCCCAAAGAAGAAGTCTAATAACGTTAAGTCATTAGACTTTGGTGGTCAGCTGACATTTCCACTTCAGGATATTAAACATCCACTCAATTGGGAATTCATATTTGAAGTTTACTTGTAAAGAAAGGGGTTATTACCCCTCCAATTTATAAACTATCTGTTAATGAATTAACCGAGGATTTTTGTCTAAGCAAATGTATCACTGAATCGCATTTTGTTAAAGCTGTGGCATATTTACTATTAAATATAACTCTAATGAGAACTGTAAAAGTGACCTTTAATACTAGGTTATTTCCAACCACATGATTTGACCGTTCAAGAATCGTTTAGTGTAGGGTACAGGGTCGGCCAAAGAATAAAATATATGCAATTAGACAGTCTGTATAGAATTACTGTATGACGGTGTAAATTTTATAAATGAACCGACCCTGTACCATACACTAAACGGTTCTTGAACGGTAAAATTGTGTGTGGAAAGAACTTATTACATATTTCATTGCAAGACACCGGCATAATAACCGTGTGCTGTGATTCTCATATACGCTGCATATTTACATGACCATGTTTTTGCAAGTTTTGTAACAACTAATACCTTCAGGTATTTGGTACTTTGGATTCCTTTCGTTACAAACGTGAATGATTTTTAACCCTAAGTTATTCACTTTATTTTTTGTAGCATCAGTTGTCGCATCGGTGTCATAGACCAAAACTTGATTATTTATTGTTTATGAGAATTTATTAATTTTCTTTTCCTGTATTGGTGTAGTATACTTACACGAGACTTAACTAAAGACGTTTAAATGATAATAAATGCTAGATAATTTTATTTTCAATTGACTTACAAGATGTGCACTTTAAATTAAAAAACTGTAGGAATCAAAAAATTAAAAATAAAATTTGAACAAATTAATATTCTAAAACAAATATTTTGAAATAGTAGGTTATTCTGTCGGTTTAAAGTTTGATTGCACATGTTTGGCAACGGACATTAAGTGGCAGCTAGCTCAGCTGATTTTTACAAATGTAAACAGTACCCCCCTTACGTACGTATCTCATCCGCAAAGGATCCTGCCTTGAGGCGGAACTCTTCTAATGCATCACTTTAAATGTAAACAGATAAAGATGACAAACTTATTCACCGAAATACCTGATTTCGCATGTGGCAACTCTGCAATTTTTTGTCACAATCGCCTCGCAATGAGCATTTCTTGGTATTATCAAGGTTACTACGTCCTGTTTTTGTGCTGACTAAGCCACAAAATACATTTATTTATTCTCTAAAGGGGTAGCAATAAAGAGAGTTAATTTGATATGTGTTTATAATTAATATAACGAAAAAAAGTATTAAATATACATGGTAAAATTAGCATTAAATAATTAATATGTAATAATACTATAAACTAGCGGCTTCATCGCATTTACAGCGCGTCATAGTAAAAAGAAAAATATGGAGTGGTCTCCACTCGACTTTCTCGCATATTTCTAAGTTGTACTAGACAAGATAAGACAGATTCACATTAGGATTCAGAGCGATTTTTGAATAATTTTGTTATTATACACACATGCATATTTAAAAAAATAGATAAAACAGATTACTTCCGGTTGGGCAATTGTCCTAAAATTTGATATGTGTGAGTTTTTCGTTATTTCCAGAGCTAGTACAAAATTTGAAAATAGCGTGTACAAAAAACCAGTTTCTTTTGTACACCCTATAGGGAAAACCAGTCTTTTGTGCATGCGACGCCCTGACCTGTTTGTGCGGTGTGCACATTTCGGATATTCACACTGTACCCGCGACATACAACATGAAATTCCACTTAATATATCAATTATTGTTATTAACAAATATAATTATTTTCACCACATAAGTTTTTTAATTAAAGCAAATATTCAATTTTAAAAATTTTGGCTGATTGTGACATATTTCTTTGAGTCCAAGACCATACAAGTTTAAGATATTACAGGAAACCTAAAACTTGGCGGTTGCCTTGCGCAGATAAGATTTAATTTATTTTATTTGGAATAATTATAAAATGACACTATGTAAGTTTTTTTTTTTTGGTGAAAAATGGTGGCAATAATTATCTTATAATGTTGGCTTTAGTATATAGATATAAGTAAATCATATGTTTTACTTATTACATGTAATAACCCAACAATTAGTAGATATTTACTTTATATTCCAATATAATTGAAATATAGCCAAGCCCAATTTCTAAGTACTTAATGAATTATAATTCAATATAAAATTCATACGATGTAATAAATGTCTCTTATAAAATATTTTTTGTAAGAAAAAGTGACCGAACGTCAATCACACGTGCAATGATTATTACTCGTTCTGCCGGCCGGCATGCGGCAAGTTTAGGCGGTATTGCCGGCTGTTCGGAGACCTGTGAATTTGAACAACTACGGACATCTAGTTCACGTAATTTAATTTTAGATATTAAAGCTCTATTTGTGATTTTTTCGCATTTTGCCATACCACAACTTTTGTTCCTATTTACATGTAGAATAGCCGTTAGCATTTTTTTTAATTTCCAAAAATTTAATTTAAAATATTTTTTTTGATCAATCTACAGGGAATTTCGAAAAACAAAATACTAACAGGCTAGGAGAAAAAAAAATGGAATATTATTCTGTTTGTTTCATGGCGATATCTTATTCCTACGCGAAAAATTATCTAAAATACGTTTTAAGGTATAACTAGCTGCCTCTTAAAATATTGAATAGTTATATTTGTTTGAAGGTTGGGCCCGACAAGGTAATGGTAATGTGAGTGAAATAAAAGTTTTCTCCTTGTTTTTGAATTGTATATTATGCGGCGACGCGTTTCGACTAGAATGCTCTAGTCATCTGCAGGCGTCGCTGCATAATATACAATTCAAAAACAAGGAGAAAACTTTTATTTCACTCACACAGTTATATTTGTAATCTTTAATTTCACTAATTTAATTTGTAGTACATATTACACGCTTCATCTCGGAAATTTTTTCTTTTGTCCGCTAAATATACATATGAGTGTATAAAAATGCTTGATATACAGGTTGTCCCAACCTCGGCGGATCGGTGGATTGTGGCTTTATTACTGAAGACAGACCAAATGTGTATATACAAAAGTTATATTGCATTAAAAAAGGTATCTTCTTAAAATATTTTTGATCTCCTAATATAATTACGGGGCGCACAGGGGACATCAAGTCCATTTTGATAATTCGCACGCCACCATTTTAAATTTTTTTCTTAAATCTACTTATTTATACCTTTCCAACGGTACCGGGTTTGTAATGTCTAAAATCAATATTTTTCGAAATATTAATTTTTTTAGATCATTTTTGACCAAAACATTACTCTACTTAAAATTAATTCTCAGAGAATCGGTTAAAGGTGGTTGTTTTAAATTGATCAGTGCTTCAAGGGGAAGCTTGCCCGATGCGAATCCAGTCTGCTTTATATTTATGTTACTAAATGGGGTCTCAAAAATATGGATTAAAAACGATAAAATTAAAATGGCACCAACTCATTTTTTTTAAATGGAATAATATTATTTTCTCTTCATATTATAAAAAGAGATTAAAAATTTAATATTTTTGTATAATATTCCCTATACCTAAGTCTAACCGATTATGATTTTTCTAGAAAAAAATTTTTCC
>JAWQRP010004751.1:0-11487 GCA_033557875.1 Quadriops clusia | reverse complement strand
GTACTATGTTGTATACTTCTTTTATTTTTACTAACTTCTTATTACAAAATGAATTTGGCGTTCTAAATAGACTCGCAGGTAGCTAGTAATTAGCCTAATGACCTGACAGTGAATCAATCAGAACTGACTTCCTTTACTCTCGATGAAGAGCTCTTTATATTGAACCAATTGTTTACTCTTTTAATGAGAGAGTAAGGTTTAATGGTAGATACGAATATTTGGCGGAGATTATGCGTACTCGGGTTAATTGGAATTAAATGACGTGTAAATAGATAATTATAGGATGACTCAAGATGAACCCGTACTTTGTGTAACAGCTAAGTATCAATATCTACATACTTACTGTACTAATATATGAAATTATTAATATGTTGCGTTACCTATCTATACCTAAAAGTGAGTGAGTGTCCAACATAATACTTACGTGTTTCAATTTTGAAACCCCTGATGCCGCCTCTTCAGCAAAGGGTGATTTTTTAGGTATAACATCATGGAGGTAATATGGTGGTCTATAGTAAATGCTAGAAAACTCACCACCTTGAATGCATGGCACCAACCATAGTACTAGTGTAAAATATGCAAACTCAAAAAACATCATCCCGCACTGAAAATCTCACTACACAAAAACACATAAAAGAAACTGTCCAAGACTAGCCGTACAATGGATGCAACTTTACAAGTAGCCAACCGACTAATTCTCATCTATTTATATGAGCGATATCCCCACACTTAATATTAAAATGTCTTATAAGGAACGTTGCACAAAAAGATTGAAGATAGCATGCAAGTAATGAAATTTACTAGAGAATAATTGCTTTAAAAGAATATTAAAGAGGGGTAGTAGAAAACAAGTTTATGAATTACATAAAAAAAAGAAATTTGGAATAATTTCCCTGTATAATAGTAGACAGATGAAATGAAATAAGAATCAACGTTATCAATACATTTTTGTACGAAGAAGAAGGCTATTAATTCTAATTGAAAAGATATTTGAGATAATGGTCGATTATTCAAATATCCCGCAGCAGATCTATTATTTGCTTCAATAGGTATCATTTAATTAGTTAATTGATGTTTATATCATACTATCAAACCAACCTATACACCAAATGTTGCATTATTTAATTTTAAGTAGTTATTCTTAAATTTAATCTTGGGAAATTAACGTCCAAAAAATACACTTCTAGCTTTTCATTGTTTGATTTCGACGTTTCACCCTCTTTTATTGGGCATTTTCAAGATAAAAATTTATCAATGTATTGGGACGTTATGGGGGGGGGGTCTGCTAGGATCGATGATCGAAAAGATCTCTTAATAATCATTCCTTAAGCGGAAACGGCGGGATATTCAAATCAACCCGAAACTCTATTTGGCCAAAATTTACCTGTGATCGTCTAGTATTTGGTAGGAACCCTTTTTCGTTGTTTTCGTAGCATCCCAGAATCCGTAGGCAAATGTCACGTCAAAGAAAATTACGCCATTAAGGTGAGAACTGTTATTGAGAGTAAACGAAGTGAAAATGGAAATGTCAAGTTGTTCGTGTGTCTGTGTGTGTGTGATTTCTGTGATTTCAACGGCTTGCATTTAACTTAGTTATTTGAATGATTCAATGATTTTAATACTTGGAAAGTTCTGTTACTAAGAAAGTCCTCTTTCATTCTTTAACTTTGAAACTCACATGACAAAGGAAACACGGCAAAAACGCGAATGTTGCGACGCAGCGTACCACAAGCTAGGTTAAGCGCATGGACCCTCAGTGGTCAAGTATCTGCAAGTCAGAACTTTAAAAGCTCAAGATAAGAACTGATCTCCGGCAAAGCCTTCATCAACCAAGGTCACCTCATCCTCGGAATTCATACGGTTTAACGCTGAAATGCGATTAAACTAGGTGGCAACATTTAATTGGTTCGGCACGAACGTAGCTCCGCAGCCACGAGACCCGCGACATCTCGAGATTCAGCGTTTAGGTAAACAAAAGTGGTTAACGGGAATAAAAGGACAGTCCCATCAGGATGTTATTACGATCTCCGACAACATGATCTGCTTTCTCTCTGAGAGAGCTCCACAAACCAGGGGCTCCCAGGTAACGCCCCCTGATGGGCACGAAATCGGTATGAACGGGCGAACAAAGACGACTGTCTGCTACCCCAGGAATCAACCAACTTAGCTAAAAGCTACTGGAAGTGTGGTACCAATCAGAAGTCCGCACCCCTAATAAACGGTAAAATAGCAACACTCAATCCCGACATGAAACAGACCCCGCGACAACAAAACCCCGCCCGCACCTCACCAAGAATAAAATACGAAATTAGCTGAAAAGGAATCAATTGAATTGAAGTACACAAATAAACAATAAAATCGGAGAACTTCCATCATAACAAAACATTTGATTGTGAATTGATTTACCCTTAATTGGATTGAATTGAATGACCTTGGTGAGTAAGAATTAATTATTAGTTATTTGTCGCACTGCAGTTGACCTTGTAATTATCGTGAACATGAGATACCTTTTGACTGTTCTGGAATTGTTACCTTTGATTTATTATCGCAATTGCTCTACTCTTTCTATCGTGCACTTAATTTCTCTATCTTTGTTGTGATGTAATTAATTATTTAATTGACTTGATTGTAGCAAGACTTTGTTTGTAATCGTTTATTGAATTAGTTGGGCCTAAACTTCGTTATTGCAACATGTTACTGATTTCATTGACTTACTATGTTTATTGGTAATTTTGGTGTGTGTGTGTGTGTGTATGTGTGTGAGAGAGAGAGCCAAACGGAATTATCCTCCCCCTCTATTGTCACCTCGGCGTTCATCGGAACTAACCCAACAAAACAACGTGCCACTCGTGAAGACCAAACTAGCGACCACTATTCTCTAACTACTGAATTGAATGAAACTAATAAAGAAGAAACAAATATTCCCAAATACCCTGTGTCGGGTCCCACGCCTGGCGACAGCAGCCAACGAATCCGAAAACTCCTGAAGAAGAGTGTTGAAGATATTCCCAAAAGCACTGAACAATTGATCGCAACGAACTCACAAAACCTTTCACTCGAAATTTGCCGCCAATACTCGGATTCTGCCAGCTAGGCTACCCCTAGCGGCTACCGAAACTTTCTCTCTGTGGTGACCCGCTGTTCCCGAAGACCGGTTTTCCACGCGACTTGACTTCTGCGAAAGCGTGCTGCTCGAGGACCAGCCGATAAGAACTACCTTGTGACCCTCCGGTACTCTTTTCGAGACGCTCGCGCGACTTCCGTAACCTTCGCCGGACTCTTTTCGACTGCCCGCTTCGAGACCGCTTCGACCGATCGTTTTCTACCTGCTTTTTCGGCACTCCCCTCGCGAGGCACTCAACCGCTGACCTTTTTTGAACCTTTCTTTCTCACCGTTTTACTGGCTGTCTCTCGGCCAATGAAAACCATTCCCGCTCTTCATTTGAAGAAAGCCCAATCACCGCGCGAACCCTTCATCACCGGGCGACGAATGACCGCGTTGGTAGCGATCAAGCAACTTTGCTCAGAGATTTTCGGCCCAAAGCCGGCGCATCTGTTTCCCATTAGGGCGACCTTGACTGCTTCCGTTCTCCTCTGTCGTTCTTTGAATAGGAACACCTTTGGAACCACGCTCCGCACCTTGCACAGCCGTGCCTCGGGCGCTCTTGAGACTGGAAATATTTTCCAGATTTGGATGACATATGGCGCGACCTCCTGCTATGAAGACAGAGGATTCATCTGCGGGTTTTTTTCTTATTAAATCTCAACCCCAATATTTAATCTGATAAGTGTCGTAGTTCTACTAATTATGCTGGCCTTATTAATACCTTCACAATATAGGAGTAGATAGTGTTCTGAGGTAACAATTATTGAGAAATTTAAATATTGTGGAAGGATTTGAAAGAATTAGTGTTAATATTAATATTTACCCGAACTGAGTCTTGAGTCTAACATACAATAAAGTGAGAATTCCTAATGCAACAGAATATTAAATTCTATCCTATTGTATCCTATTCTATCCTATTGTATACATGTAAGTCTGCGCTGATGTTATAAATATTCGTATATTCCCAGCCTAAAATGCTTATTAACGCAGACATGATGCGTAATGGCTTGCCTCTCCAGAGTTAACAAGGATTAATTTTCACGTAGCCAATTTCCATACGATAAGACAAGTGTATGAACTTGCGCAAATTGAATTAGGCGGCACGGAATGTTTGGCAGCGGCACCGCCGCCTCCGATGGCCGGATTACGTTAAGCGACACAGTGTCGTGTGCATTATACCCTATTAATGAATGTCTGACGATTGCCCTCCGGGGAAATTTGTCGGCACATTCATCAAGTTGGCGAGTGTGAAAAATTTACAGTTCGGTATTGCGTGATGTGGTGAGCAGTGTTTCCGGAAAAATGACCCGCATTCGGCCGGTGTTCTGCTCGGAGCGCCAAAATTAAACTGGAACGTTAAAATTTAATGGCGATACATAATTTAAGCTATGCGATCCTTTGGACAAACAGTTCACTGGTGTGCAGTTTACCTTAGCGCCCTGGCGTTCGAGGTATGAATTCTGCTTTCCAACGATAAATTCGCCGGAATAAACTTTTATTTTCCCGGCCGCCGCGCCCATTACTCATGCCCAGTAATGTTCTACGTAGAATCATCATCAAAATACAGCTCATTTAGTTTTATTTGTCCCGTTGTGGCTCTTTAATGGCCCCACAACACATAGGTAGGCACATTAATGCAACACGTATACTGCTACTTATAATTCCTCGCATTAGTGTAACTTGTACCTTTTGCCCATTCGCAGCCACATTCCAAAATTCGAACTACATAATATTAAAAATGAAATTAAAGGAGATGTCCATGAAACAAATGAGGGATAATTGTTTTGATTACGAATAAAGTAGGTACATTCTCTCGTCAAGTACAGATTATTTTATGGTTTATTTGTCCTGTAGGCAATATATATATATAAGTACATAAGTAACGGTGTTTATTAATATCAATAGAAAGTATATATATATATATAGTTAAGTACAAATTCTTATCGCAAAACAATGCAGGTAGGTATAATTCTGACAAGTACCAAAATCATCGACGGATCCTTAAAATCCACAAATACATAATCAAGATTAACACAAATATATCTAGCACTTAATCTCATTAAATAAATAAGTATGACGCAAAAGATTCTTCTAATGAATTCATAAAACTAAAGATAAAGCGCAAGACGGAGACATTGACAAGTACATGCTGTTAAATACCCCAAAACTTAAAATAATAATACTGAAAATATATCGATCGCCGCTAGGTGAAATAGACATATTTTTGAGAAATTTGAAAGCACACTAATTCAAATCAATCAACAATTTGAAGTCCCAGCAGTTATAATAGGAGACTCAATATAAACTTTGCCTAATACTCTAACCACAAAGAAACTTTTGAGAATATAATAGCATCATTCAACTACAAGCTAATATTTAATGACCCCACTAGAATCACACATCGTAGTCAGACATGCCTAGATAACATATTAGCAGATAAGAGTATAGAGCTACACGCCAAGGAAACACTAAACTATAATTTGTCAGATCACCTAACACAAAAAATCACAGTAACTATCACTAATGTAGTCAATAATAAGCCAACACATAGAATAAGAACGATAAATGATGAAACAACTGGGCTACTAGCAGACTAACTGTCGCAAACGGATTGGGAACAAATACTAGACATTCGCAACAACGAAGAGTGTATTGATGCTTTTCAGACAGAAATACTAAGAGCAATAGATCATGCAATGCCACTAACACGCCATAGGATTACCACCCAGGGTACTAGTTTTTGGGGCGTTTGGAAGACAGATGAAATAGCTTATAAAGAGAACACACACGCCAAACTCAGAAGAAACACACATGATAGCTTAAATAGATACAAAATAGTAAATCTAAATATTCAATGTCTGAATAACAAGAGGTATTTACTTGAACAAACCTTATCTTCATCGAACCCTGAAATCGTGTGTATCACAGAGCACTGGCTGAGTGAGTATGGGACTATTGTTAACATAGAAGGCTATAAACTAGCAGGTATTTATTGTCGACGACAATATGTACATGGAGGAGTATTAATACTAACAAAAGACCATATATATACAAAGAAGAACTTAACATACCATGTTAAAGAAAAAAACTTTGAAGTATGTGGTATATATATACCAATGTTCAATATGATAGTATTTACCCTCTACAGGCCTCCAACAGGGGATCTCATGGACTTCATAGAGAACTTTGAAAACATGCTTACAACAGTGACAAATGCACACAGCGAACAAAGAATAATCATAGCAGGGGATTTTAACATAGACTTAAAAGACAAAAATAATATCACATTAACTTTAAACAACATACTAAAAGAGAATGGTCTCCGCGCAACATTTGAAGCTCCATTAAGAATAAGAGGAACAAGGTGCATCGACAATATCTACGTACCACAGTTCTTTCAAGTGTTAAATACAAAAACAGTAAATTGGCACATGGGAGATCATCTGACGCAAGTCTTGGAATTTCGCATTTCTTTCAATAATCCCGGTAATGCTTCAAAATGTGATGCGGGATATTAGAGAAAGAACAAACTTGTGTGTTCAAGAAATTGGTGGGCGATTTGAACAATTGTTATAATTTTTTCGGACAATAATTTAACATAATAGTTTGATAGTTTAGTTTTATTTAAAAGTATTTAATTTGGGTATCAACGTATTCGTATTATTATGTAGATTTTAAATATCATTGTGATTTAATTTGAAAAAGTTGAGATTTGTTAAAATGAAATTTCATTTGCTTATTATTCATAAATGGTGAATGATGTTATTCTAAAATGTATTTAAACTGTCTTTCGAGTTGCTGAAGAAAAGTTTTTGCCGATTTACGAACGCCTCCAATTACATTTAAAATTGAAAATAAAAATGAATCTGTGACTTAAAAATTTACAAATGTGGTATTATTGGATTAGGGGCACCTTGTAGATTAAGAATACCAACAAAAAATTTGAGATTCCCTATTTAAATAAGAGCTTTCATGTTATTTCCGGTCAAACCGGAAGTGGTATGAAGTTGTTCAATACATCAAAAAATGCAATTTTTGGTGTACAACAAATGTCTGAAATTTTGTTGCAGCAATTTAGAAAAGAAAGGAGTTATTTGATAGGCCCACTACCCAAGACCAACCGGTATAATTATATTATATATATATAATATAATAGTAATAATATATATATAATATAATAATATTATATATATATAATATAATTATAAAATAATAATAATAATGATTATTATTATATAATCGCTAATTTTTTGTAGGGATTTTTGGCAGTAGGCGAACTAGACCCATTAAACCGAAGATTATGTTCCGAGAAAAAACCAGATGTCGTAGTGCAAGTCGTAATACTCGCCGAAGACAACGAAATCCGCGATAAATTAGCCGAGCACGACATAGTAGTACAAACGATCGCCGATGTTGCCCCAATTGAAGTGCAACCCGCCAGAGTATTGTCTCACTTGTACACATATTTAGGACGAAACAAAAAGTTAGGTTTATCGGGAAGAAAGTCTCGAGACGTGGGCATCTTAAGCACAAGCAAACTTTACTCAATGGGCGACAGAATGTTCGCATTTACGCCACAGGTAATTTTGTACGTTAACTTAGTTTATCACTTAATTTCTGCTAACTTAGTTTGTCATTTAATTTTCTGTTATTCGACTAGTTTACTGATATGTCGCGAAATTATATCGCTTCCGACTATGAGCTCATGATTGATATATGCAAGAGCGAGATAAACTTCTTGAAATCGAGTTGGCAGAACATGCTGGGAAGACCATTGGTGGTGATAGCTTGCCGAGATGTACACTTAGGTATCAGTTCAGTTCAGTTTTATAATCTGGGCTTTTGTTTTTCATTTATGTGGAATATTTTTTTTAATGCTGGAACGTTACATGAAATTCGTCACTTTATTTTTTATTTTAATATCATTAAACATAATTAGTAAAAATATTATGATTTAAAAATATTATAATTTAAAAATATTATAATTTAAAAATATTATAATTTAAAAATATTATAATTTAAAAATATTATAATTGAAAAATATTACAATTTAAAAATATTCCATTTCATGGGTAACTAACTTAATGTACTGTATACAGGGTGGGCCTATTATTTCCTCGTGGAGCAAAGCTTTCAAATTAGAAAAGATATAAATAGTTCACAAGGAAATAATCGGCTCACTCTGTATAATACAGAGTATTTGTTTCAAGCAGTAATCTGCCAGTGTACAAAGCAATGTAGAACTTGATCACTCATTTTGTACATTTGCTTAATTGTCCTTGTAAAGGAGTTGCACTTAAGTCATTGGTTTTTGTCTTTTGGTTCAAATAATATTCTTCTAACTGTTTGTCGTACATTGTATTTGCTAAGAGGTAGATTGTGGTGTGTTGCATGTTGCCTCATGGGTTTAGAACTTTGACATGGACGAGTACTATACGAGTCACGACAGTGCCCTATTGGCAGATACCTTTACTACCAACCTAGCCTTTTTAACTATCAGCTGGAGACACATGCTTGGCAGGCCGACTATCACACTTGTGACTTCGAAACACCATTTAGGTAAAGGGAATTCAAATATCTGTACGATTAGCATAGCATACACTTAAATATACATTACATTTTAAAACATATATTTTTGTTCAGCATAATTATTGAAGCTTACATTTTTGTACAGCATAATATTTGGAGCTTACATTTTTGTTCAGCATAATTTTTGAAGCTTACATTTTTGTTCAGCATTATTTTTGAAGCTTACATTTTTGTTCAGCATTATTTTTGAAGCTTACATTTTTGTTCAGCATTATTTTTGAAGCTTACATTTTTGTTGAAAATAATTTTTTAAGCTTAAATATCTTTAATAATTTCTTAAAAAAATATTGAAGCTTAATTTTTTTTTAAATTCTATAAAATTTAATTTTTCATTAAATAATCTATAAAAGTTAAATAGGGAAGTCATGCTGAAATGGTCACTGCTTCGTGCTAATTCTGTAAACTTTAAGTTTGCTTGTACCTAATTTTACTTATTACTAATGTTTTACTTAATATTAATGTTTTACTTAATACTAAAGTTTTACTTAATACTAAAGTTTTACTTAATACTAAAGTTTTACTCAATACTAATTTTTTACTTAATAATTAACATTGTAGCGCCTTTATTGCAAATTTTGCTATTCAGTCTAGAAAGCAGTATTGTATTTTTTTTTAGATAATGGTAAAATACCCCTCGCCATGATCACAACAATGAAGAAACTGAAATCAGGCTACATTAATGGCACAAGGGTAACTTTAGGAAACTTGGGAGAATTTTTAACCACTAGTTGCGTAACAAATTTGAGTTTCTTGGGATGTCAAGAAGAAGGATTGCCTGACAGTAAGTATTCTTCTTCATAATAATTGTAATTATAAGTAGAGCACTTTGCATTCGTCATTTAACCCTTTGCACTCTTGATCGGCAAGTCATAGAGAGTATGAACAGTTAGAGCAACATTTAGTTATATTTGCTCCTTAGCTACAGTAACTAAAGCTACTACGGCAACGCGACTATTATGACCGCCATAGGTGTCCCAATAAAAACACATATTTGAATTTTTTGATAAAACACATCAACTTCAAGTTTATGAATCTTCAAACCAATAAAAATTTATGTTTCGTAATTTTTCAAATTGTGGTACTTTTGGAAACAATCACCCATAAGCATACGGGATTTTCCCGATCAACCATCACAAAATACACTAGCATCACGTTGTTTTCTTTGCTCGTGTCTGCTAGAGTATAAAACACAATCTCCCTCTCGCATTATGTGCAGTTTTCTTTATCAAGTTTGGTCTGAGATGCTAAAGTTGAAGGTCTTGATCGCTTTTCTCGGAAGTCATCTATATAATATTTGATCGAATAAGCGCTTCACGTATGTATGTGCTTTGATTGAGATACTGGACTTTCATTATGTTATTTTACGCTTTTGTATAAGATGTATGAATTGAGAGATTTTCTCAAAAAAACAATAGCTTGTAACGTATTGATAGGATAGATCAACATTGCTCCGTGAAGTGGTACAAGACGTTTGGTTTTTCTATATTTTGTTCTTCGCCTTTTCTCCAAAATTTTCTTTTTGTTACAAATGCAACGTTATCACTATCACGTAACTATTCTGTTGGCTTTCTAAGATAATAACATCATCCGTCCTCTTTTATAAGCAACCGATTTGTGATTTCTTTTTGAAAATTTTTTTATTGAAAGATATTTTCATTTTATTTTGTCGTCGTAAAAATTGAATACTAATGTAGTATGTCTCTATGAATATATGGCAACCTTGTGGGCCTGATATGTTGGTCAACAGTTTATTATATAAATGCAAAAGAATTCTAGTGCACATGGGTAATTCTGGGTATACAAGCTCATTGGAAGTAATACTAGCGTAATAAGAGAGAATACTGTAGGCATATAAAGTTTCAGAATCCGCCAAAACGTAAATTGCTATGCCCGATTTGGTAGGCTTATTTGGATTATATGTTATAAAACAAATTTTCGTTTGAACTTGATAACTGATTCGCCTGCACATATATTTGTCTCAGGTATTCAACCCTCCGAAAGTTTTGAATTGATTTACTCCAGAAAAATATTTACTAATTCCTTGAATTCTTGTTCTAAAGTCTGTCTTCTTAGAATCTATTGTTTTTAAATGCAACAGCTAAAATATTTGGTTGAAAGCATCTTCTTAACACATTAGAAAAAAAGAGTATTTTTCTATGAGCTTCGTGCTCATATTCAGAATGACTTAGAGAAAGGTCCAAAATTCTTCCTTACTCATCTAGAATTCTTGATAAGAGTTTTAGCTCTCAAGTTCATTTTAGTGTTATTGTTGGTTCCCGATATAATTTCGTGTACGGGCTCATTAGTGAAATAAATAATTCTTCTACAAGAAATTGAATCGGTTCGTTGATATTGGAAATTTGTGGTCCTGCTATTTTCTGCCCCGTTGAACAATTTATATTATGCAAGGGAATATCACTTCCTGCAATGTCAATCCCTACACAATCATCTACAGGTGCACCTTTTTTATCTTCCGAATCACTTTCTTTTTTCAATAGGGCAACTAGTACGAGATGGATATTTGAAATATATACACCCCACTAACGAAAATGGCGTGCACAAAAAACCGGTTTCTTGTGGTCGTTCTATAGGGGAGACTAGTTTTTGTGCACAGGAATTAAATTGGTTGCTTATAAAAGAGAACAGATGATGTTATTATCCCAGCAAAATTAAAATGTAGTTAAATTATTGAGCACTGGTGATAGAGGTGGATTTGCAACAAAAACAAAATTTTGAAGAGGATGTGAAGAGCAAAATTCAGAAAAACTAAAAGTTGTCGTTAATTGCAAGAA
>JAWQRP010004750.1:0-11489 GCA_033557875.1 Quadriops clusia | reverse complement strand
GATTAGTAATTTTGCCGCTTATGCTTTTTATAGGCAAATGGCGCCACCATCAAGCGGGAAATAATAACTCATAGGTGTCTAGGTAATAATGTACGATATTACAGTTTAGTTTTAAGTCAAAAGTATGTAAAGTGCGTATTACATACGCTCGGGAGAAATAGTTATTTTATATTTATTTAAGTTGAAAACGAGACCTAATATAAAAATGGGTAAAAACCCTTTTATAACTTAACTACATTCGTAATATTATACAGTCTTAAAAGGGTATATTGAGATCAATATGTTTTCTTACACCTGCCCAATTGGCGGAGGCGCGCAATCTAAATAGAGACAGAAATTAAGTCAATTTTCCTAGTTACTTATAATGTAAATACATTAAAGTCATTAAATTGGTTTAAATAGTTATTTAAAACGATTTGCTTATTTCTATTTTTAACAACGAGACAAGAATTAATTGTCGCCGGCAAATTTAGCAACAACAACTGTCCAAGAAGGTATCACGTTTCGGATTAGATATTTAAATCAACAAACAATTTGTCAATTTCTATAATTTGACAACAGACAAATGGCTTCATGGAAAACCCCTTCGAGTGCTCCGAGCTATTGTTTAACTCTTAAATGTTAAGTGTTGTAACGATTACCGTTGTTCCAGTTTTGACATTTGAAATAGCTGCATCAGTGCTTTTGTATTTGTGCTGCACTTTCATTTTCAGTACCAACTCTGAGGTTTCACTTACCTACTATTATGTCAAGAAAATTTAAGTACTCAACCATTAGCAACGTAAATAGAAATTAATACGTATTAAAATAAAAAAAAACACAACATTTAAAAAAATAATGTAGGAGCATAATTTGTAAAAACAAAACCTCTTCAAGAGGGGTTGCATGTATTAAAAGTGGGAATAAATATAAAGACGTGGGTGTGGACAGCGTGTTCCTGTAAGCTCGTTCGTACAATAAACGGAGTGGGCGTACTGTTCCATTGTGTGCATATCCATTCAGTTCGAATTGAAATATTAATAATATTAACTTATGTTAGTGTTTGAATCTCTAATTTGTGGTTGTCATGTTTTTTCTTATATACCACGTCTTATTTCTTATTGTATTGGTTTTATAAATTATGTCGATCCTCAACCTTTGTTTTACTCCCCCTTCCTTAATTAAGAAATGGAAAATAAGTTCGTAATTCCCCGAACAGAAACATTTTTGTTATAAAATAACGGGAAACAAAGAAAATCGTGAACGGATCGCATGCAATGCAAATTTATAAGGTTCATTGCCGGTTCATGAATTGCAGTTTTAATCGAACTGGTCAACACCTACTATATTATCATTTAACATAACTTCGCTGTGTGAGCTTGTTACTATAAAAGAACAATCGCATTAATCTTTAAGTTAATATTATAATCGTATTAATCATTCGCTTATATCAGGGAATTTAACAAAATTATGTAACTTTTATATTACCATTATTTAACACTAAACGTGGGTTTTATTATTCCACTTAATTTATAGTTTCATGTTCACTTATCCTTGAATAAGGATATCAAATTTGAATGTTTCTTAATTGAATTCTTATGTTGCCATAAGAACAAGAGCCGATTGATAGCGTTAGAATAGATAGTTGCGTGCTTTCGATGAGGGCCATCAAACAAATCTTCCGAGGCTAACGCTGTTATGATGACTGTCTCGAATTTATTGCATTGATTGCGATTTCATTTATCAAATTAAATAAATAAGGTTACAGTCGAAAGCGACTAAAATATGAGTATTTATTGATATTTTTTAACATTTACAACTCGTTATCTTATTTATATGTATACATTAGCTATATTTATTGATAAAACTGAGAGACGTATACGTATAAGTATTTTCATATGATTGTGTAATTCTTCCTAAACTTGCTATTTACTTTATTTTATCATACAACGTGTATACTTTAAAAATACGAATTAGGGTCGGATACTTATTTATACCATTTCTCACTGCTTTCAATTCTTTGCGCATAATTGATTTAACATTAGGGTATGTTAAGCGGAATAAGTTGACTTTAATCATGAAAAATAAAATGATTATATTTTCCTGGAATTTGAAATTGAAAACAAATTGCGAAATTCATTTATCCACAATGAACTAACTGTATTTGCACACTATTTCAACACTAAACTAAAAAAACACAAACTGTGAGTTCGAAATGGATCTTATCTGATCAAATATTTTATCGTTTGTTGATTCGACATATTCTTCAATGTAAACGATATTGTAAATAAAGCATACTATACCAAAACATGGGAATGAAAATAGTGAAATATATGCCACGTTCTAATCGTTTGACAATAAATCATTCATAGAAGTTTGAGAACCATTTTAAGTTGTTTTTATAACAAAATTGGGATAAACACTGCGGCAAATTAAGATAATATTCTTTATCAATATTTATTTTATCGATATATTTATAAATTTTCCGTACTTATCATTTTTAAATATGTGTTCAGGAAATACTCTCCATTAATCTTTTACGCTTATAAAAGTAGAATTAGTTTGCCCGCGAAAAATCGTCGCAAAGACGCTGCAAGTATTGATTAATCGTATTACTCTTCTTGCCATGATAAAGTAATTTAAAATTTTTACCGTAAAATTATTACCATAATATAGTAATAAAAAATTGCCTAAGTATATACCTTAATATATTACAATTATTAATTTATATTATACTGTAACTATCACGACTGTCGGATATTTCAAATTAACTGTGAGCTTTCACATTCTCATTATATTTTTATTAAGAAATTATGTAAATGGTAATTGATTATACGTTTTACATTTTTCGAGGGCAATAATTTTCACGAAATTGCCGAACGTTTATGCATAATCTCTCTAAAAAACGCAAATGAACTTGTCATCTCAGCATGGCTCTCAACAAAGAGGTTCTCACGATAATGGAGAATAGATCACTCGAAATAAAAAATCAATGTAAATATTGAGCAGGTTTAAGAATATTATTGAAGTTTGTTTTTCTTATCAGTTTCCTTTAGTCTCGATAAGTGGAATTGTGTCAGAATATTTTAAGACCACCATTCAACAGTTTATACCACACCTTGCCGAGTGAAGATTGTTTTTCGTTGTGGGTGTTACACTGTTTTGTACAATCATCATCTGATACTACAGTCATTACTATCAGGTTAGATTACTAGATATTATTTCGTATCAGATACATTCACACATTTGCTCTTCGCCTCAAACCTATGCTTAATTTCAGGCTCGTTGTATCATGCAGGATTTTAAATCATTGGCACACAAAATCAATAATTATACTTTATTAGGTTGCGTAAATTCTTTATTAACATCACGAAAGAAATTGCGATATATTACTTATGATTAAACGAGGGATAGGTATGTTATTATATTTGTTAGAAATTAAAGTTTTCTATTTTAAATAAATTGCGCAATCTTTGCGCAAAACTAAAAATTGAAGTGAAATTGTAAAATAATCATATTTCCGAATGAATTGTCGACAAACGAGCGAATATAATGCACAATTCACGGTACAATTTAATGAAAAATACAAGTTTCACGAAGCCTTTAACATAATAAACTAAATGAAATAAAAGTGCAACGGTTTCGAAATACTTTATTCAGCATGCACGACTCTATTGTGGTGGTATTGCTCTTAATTGATATTACTTTGACATAGAAAAACCGCCGTTGTTCGTGACTGAGTCTATCTGCTAATATCCGTGATATACGCTAAATGTCGGCAATACCAACTGTCACATGTTAAATTCCGCCAGGCTGGATATTGTGCAGAGTATTTTCTCTACTGCACCGCTTGACTATTCTGCAGATCATTATCGATTTTATAATTAATTATGAGGATTGCTCAAGCCTCAAGTTATTCTACTTATTTTATGTTTGTTTGCCCGGTTAAGTAAATACTTTACGTGAGATAACACGCTTTGAGGTGTATTAATGGTTACTAAAAGCGTAAAAATATGGTAATGTATTTGCCTTTCGCAATATACATATTCTTAAAAGAAGTTTGTTACTGAATTTCAATGATACCGACTGCTGTTTTCCTTAGAGTTAATTATTTTTTTATTGTCGCGATCTTAAAAGACTTTTTTAGATTTTTTTGCCATTTGAAATAAACCGTAAATTGATTGATCTATTAATTTTATTACTTTACCCTAAATCGTGTTCTTGAGAAATAAGTGGCCTTACGTCCAGAATGTTAGTTGTAAAGTAACTGCATTAAAGGTAAATGGTGGTTGGATATGTTTAGAATTTGCCATTTATACAGTTGTTAATAAATTGCCTAGGTATACATAAATCTGTTTCAAAAATTCGTAACATAAGTTATTATAACCTTTTATAGAAAGTTTATGGAAATAGGTCTCTGACAGAGTATGTTTTCCTCATTTATCAGAGTTGCCATATTTTAAAAAGAAAACTTAAAGCTGCTGCATGGTATAATGAATGTCCATGAAACTGTCCTGATATAATTACTGTTTACATGTTTATTAATCTGTACGTTTTTATCGGCCTCTGCTCCATTTATGTCTAGTCTTTCAAAATATAACGAAGCGATGCAAAAATAGATTAATATGGGGAAAAATGGACTAATGAGGTAATATGTAATAATAGTCCATGAGATCATATTTAATTTATGACATTTCATGCTTGGGCGCCTTCCACCAGCTACGCATAAATTATTGTTTAAACAAACTCACGCTTTCTGCAAAAATGTTAATCGAACGCCACGGATAATGGAAATACGCAGGAGAAATTTATTGCATGATATAAGGTGGTTTTGCGACTGCGACGCACAATATTCCCAAAGCTGTCAATCAAGGGGGAACGGAAAAATTTCATGGAATTTAATACATTTTAATGAAATACGCCGTGGTACGCATTAAAATCCTACCGAGATTCCTGCAATGTTTGTCATCTCTATACGAGTACGACACAAATTAGTAATTGCAAATTGATAATATGAAATCTTACTGCTTGAGATGATGTATGTCGAGATAAATGCCGTTCATGTTTTTGCCGCACTTTATTAACGCTTCAGAGGATATAAAGGTTGAAATGTAGCTTTATGTATATGAATATATCTACATTAGATAATGCAATAGGGCCAATGAGGTATTAGCACTATCACTGGATGTAGTTATAATTTAATTTATTATCCTAAGAGGAGACCCAAAATTAATAAAGACAATTTTTGTTCTCATCTTGTATCGATTTCCAATTAGCAGAACCAAAAATGTCTCATATTACCAAATTATAACACGAACCTGGTGATATTTGATTTACAATACTAACTTCAATGATTGCTCTGAAATGGTAGAAAAACACAAAAAGGCTGTTCGAGTTTCTAAGAAGTGAAGAGGTATTTGCAAGAATAAAAGGTTTTTTTAATCAAAGGCTAGATGTAGTTGGAAGACATTCTGTAGTAACATAACCAGCTATAATAGTAAAAGTGTGCACTACAATGAACAAAATTAAAAAAAAATCTTATAGCTGGAGGTCTGTTGATTTGATTTGGTAGATAAGTGATATGTGAATAAGACTGGTAAACCTATATAATGACTATGTAAACAAGAATTGGCGATAGAAGAAATTCCTTCCTCTAGTTAAATGCATTACTATTATGTCAAAGTACATTCAAATAATTTAAAAAAAAGCCTGATAATGACCTTAGTTTGTGCATCTGAAAGAATAGTCCATCAAAAATTCTGATAATTTCTATGATCTCAAAAGTGCTTTAGAGACTCAAAAAATCTTGAGTTGTAGCTGCAAAAATCAATCATCCAAAACGTTTATCAAAAGGTCTAGCAATTGAAAATTCAATTATTTAGTATCACATTAATTTACACAATGACTCATGTAGGTGTTTGTCGAAATACTTTACTCGACGAGTTACCTAAGAAAGCGGCACTAACGGGAATTATTTTTGAAGATCCAATAGCCTATACTACTTCCTACTATGATCATCACTGTCCTATTTAAACAAAAAACTACATTTGATATTTACTTTTCTCTTTTGAAATCCATCAAAACTAAACTTTGAATTAGAATTTGACAAATTAATATGGCATTTACAAAGTTCAAATGCCAATCAAACAAAAAAATATAATTTATAAATCGATAATGTAGGCGCAGAAAAATAACGATAACCATGTTATAATAGATGTAGTTCCTTGTAAGAAGGTCATTTCAAATGGATTCAAGAACAATATAAATATACATTGATATATAAGTTAATAAATATTACATCTAATTTAATGTTTGTGCACATTACAAGAATATATACATTTTTATTACAGTTATTCAGACACCAGGAAGAAATTATACTATAAATTACATATGATCAGTTTTAATGTTAATATTTATGAAATGATCTAAACTTCCTATAGAAAGTAAACATTAGTTGAACTAACTGGATTTCGGGGTTTACACCGTCAGTGTAGTGTTAAAAATTTTATTTATTATAACGTGAAAGTTAAGATCTTAATCTAATGCCAATAAAAACTAGTAATTTGGCTGTAATAATAGTATAAATCAATATAAGCCCTATAATTATATGAATGCGAATGAAATTATATTCGCTTATTATCTACCATCGTCTTGATAAACTGATTTTTAATTATAATGTTAAACACAGACAGGCATGAGTGATTAAACTTAAAAATTGCAATTAAAAACTAATTCAAATATTATTGCAGTTTACTTTCGAAGTAACCTTCTCGAGGATAAAATAAGTTTTTAAAACTATTACGTTCTGCGTACGTAATATTTATTTGTAACAGCTTATTATGAAATCGTATAGGGATACGTACCTATTGTGATCATAGATAAAATATTAATTTAAGAATTGAATTTTACAATCTATTTACATAATTGCATACCAACGTTACTATACATTTACCAAGCGAAATTTTCACGTTAATTGATATCCAGAAATGTGACCTTATACGTACAAATATAATTTACTGTTAATTCATTTTGTATCATTCCTTTGTAATTCAAATATCACTTTATAATTATATAAAATAATTAACTTTAGATTTGTTGAGAAGCAGTACGATTCTGTAATTTATTACAAAACAAAATAAAGGAAGTTTATAATCTTTGTAGACAATTACGTTATGGAATAATCAATGCAAGACAACGATTTCTTGAGCCCCAGTAATAATTTAGTTAATAATACTCGCGGGTCTTATAACTATACCAACATTACAAAGCTGATTTTATGTTAGAAGATGTTTTCAACTGTTTTATTTATGAATCGACAAAGATAACTTTTAACAAATCTATATTAGAGGTGAAAGTAGTGCCATTGAATAGAAAACTAGAATCACAACAACACTGTACAGCCTACACCTGTGTGCGATTTCGTCTTGTAAAATTGAGTATTTTTATGGTGCCCTCAGGCTCTGATTGGATTTATTGACAGACGCGAAACCGTTAATACCCAATGAGCTAATCGTCCTGACTATGAAATTTCTTTTATGTTTGCGGAGAGAATATGTATGTAGCTACCATAAGATTACGTATACATATAATCAGCGGCTACTACTCTTCTAACACGAACTGTCCATTGCGGTGTCCATCAAAGAAGCGGTGGCATAAATATAAAACAGAAATTATTAGAAAATATTCTTATTGCATTATTGTTTACTTCCATGAGAACTCTTCATCTTTAGTGTGTACCATTGTCACATTTGCAAATTGCACCTTTTCAAATAAAAATAAATAATATATTTGCAATTGAATTTTCTTTAAATGTCTATTCGGTATGCAGTTGTAGGCAGGATATTTCAAAGAGTGAACCTTGACGTTCAAAGTAATGCAAATCAAGAGTTAAGCAAATCCGCGTTGAGCCTTTTAATCCTTCAAGAGACAAGATAACGCGCAAATTGCAAGAGAAATGGAGAGTTGAGATAACACACAGTAGGCGGATATCTCAACACCAATAGAAGATTTTTACCATAAATAATCTCATAAATAATTCATAACCAACGTGGATTATTGTTTTCTTTAAACTATTTGAACGGTGCATTACATATTATATATATCCTTGAACACATGTATGATATGATTTAATATTTGAATGGACATGCGTCTGTCTGGAGCATGCTTGGTTTAGAATGAGGTTTCACGCTTTCAGTATAGCAGCCACATTCGATATTCCGTATAGTCTATGGACAATCTTGATTAAATTACTTTTTATTCGAGCGACCACCTCAAGAATAATAATAAACATTATGTGAGCAATAGAATTGTGCGTACATTTTTACAACAATGCCCTGCGCTATTTCGTTTATTCTCCTCGGAACGGCCTCTCTATTCGAGAAAGCCGTTTGTTATTGTTATATTCGAATTTTAATGGACTAGATTGATTAAGAATAGCTCCGTCTTGCATCACACATCCAATTTAACTAACAATTATCATGATTGATATGTTATTTTGCAATTCGTTGATTGTGCTTTATGAGGTTCGCTAGTGGAGAGAAATATTTTAGTTGAAAAAAAAATGGTATGATTTTAAGTTTCTTCATCAGACTCAGAACCAAATCAGGATAACATTTGAATAATGGTTAACCACGTGCTTATGTATATATTTTAAAATGTAAGTTTATTAAGTAGAAACGGATGCCATTTCTTCAAGACTCCATTTCTTTTAACGGTAATTATTTGGAGATAAGTCCGACCACCAACAACTAATGGAACGTTTCATGGCTTTAGATTGGTTTAAATTTTGTTTATAAATTTATTCTATGTTCTGTATGCGTCCAGGACTTACATAACGGCCTACATGTTAACTTTTCTCCAATATGTATGAGAAATCAATACTGAAAGTTGATACTTGTAACGTTTATAAAATGGAAGCAATAATGTAAGTCAACAGCTGTCGAAATGCGAGCTCGACATGTTAGACATTCGATATTGGTCGGAGACATGCATATGCATAAGTGTTTTGCCTTTACAATCAGGAACTGATACTGCATTAGGAACAAATAATTTAGATTTGATTTTTGTTCCTGGCCAACGTGAAACTCCCCATTAAACGAAGTTGTTCCTTTAGTATCTTTTATCCTCGCACTCCGACTTATTCCAGACACTTTACACCATTAAGCCTAGTATGGCCCACATTACTTGTAAGTAGACATAGGTACTGGAATAAATCAGAATTATGTCCACGCGATTATCCAACAAAATTTATAGCAACAAGTGTCCTAGCTGCCTCAGCAAATGTTAAAGTATAAAGATATATTTCTTGTTTAATCGAAGTTGCACAGATAATTACATTTGAAGAAAGAATTATTGTGGCGTAAACAACTTTCAAAGTGCCAGCCAACAAAAGCTCGGCGTTCCATTCGACTTAGACATTTTAATAGCGACAAATTTCTAATGGCGGCTAACGACGTCGAATTTAAATATGTAAATAGCGCAAGCGCGTCGTAATTTAATGCAATTTAGTGCGCAAAGGTTCGCAGGTACAGTTTATTCTGCTCGAAAGATCACGGTTCGTGGAGAATGTGGACAGGCTTAATTATTGCAGAAATGCTCTTGCCTAATACTGCTAACATATAAATTTCATATATTTATGCGTTTTTCACGGACACTAAGGCTATATACTCGTCTTAGTTTTGGACTGAATGGCAAGATAGCAAAGTTACACTGAATTGCTAAAGCTTTTGTTGTATCTTGGTAAAGAAACACATTTCTATCTATCTTTATAGATCTACCATAAGCGTAAAACCTTTTCAAGGGGGAATTTAGTTATCTAATATTTATATTGTTGATCATAAAACAATAAATTAGGGAATAAGATTGAAACAAGACTTAAAACAATATCCCTCTTCTTACTTCTTCTCACAATGTTTGAGATGATAGCACTGAATGAGTAATTATTAAAGGTCCACGTTTGCCAAGGAACTGTTTTGGTCGTAAATTTAGAGTTGTGCATGATGTTTGTCTTATCTTTATTTTGGTGTAGATGTTTGGTTTGAGGTGTACCACAAACTGTTGTCTATCACTCTATTTTTTCATGTCCATATTTTTAATTATTATTTACTTGTAAATAAATATTTTGTATGCTATAGATAATTAAGATTTTCTACCAACTATATACTTGTTCAAGGTATCTCTATGTCGTTTATGTGTATGATGTACAATGATATTTCCACTATAATAGACCAGAAACACATACTTAACATCCATAATTTGCTTACAACTACCACAGAACAGATTTTTTTCACATTTAACATTAACACTTATCTAATGAATGAAGGTCTACCTATGGGGTCAGCTTTATCACCATTTTTTGCCAACATTTTCATGGACCACATTGAAAGCATCATAAACGACACTAATAGTACATACACTAGTTACATTAAACTTTGGAGAAGATATGTGGATGATGTTTTTTGCGTGTGGGAGGGTCCTTCAGACAAACTAGATGATTTTATCCAATATATATCAACATCATACACCCTAAAATACAATTTACTACAGAAATAGAAAAAAATCAAAGCTTAAATTTTCTTGATTTAACAATACAAAGAAACCTTACTACTAATAAATTTGAATTCTCAATCTATAGAAAAAAATGCTTCACAGATTCAGTTATCCCGTATAATTCTTTCCATTCTTTCACACATAAAATTGCTGCCTTTAACTCGTTACTATTCAGACTCAACAACATTCCATTGAACAAAACAAATTATAATTCAGAACTTAACACTATTAAAACAATCGCATATAATAATGGCTTCAATCATAAAATAATAGAGAAAATTAATAACCGTATTTCTGACAAAATTAAACAAAATAACACTATAACATCTTTCATCAATCCCCATAATATGGTCCATTTATCCTGATACTTGCAAATATCGGACAAACGAGTCATGTTAGAAACAAATGGTTTTAAAAATATAATTTAATGGGAAGGGGGAAAGCGGAATACATGATGTACGATTTATTTGTATGAGGGGTTCAAGGTTATTTCAAAGTCATTAAATTTTTTTTAAATGGAAACATATATATTTTATTGGATATTCATATTGTTAGCAAGAAAATAAAAAACTTTTGTATAAAAATTTTTTCAAATTAGAGCATAGTTTGCTAGATATCTGTCAAGTAAATATTGATTTCAGAAATTTATTTTATCCGGTAGTAGGCATGTAACGGTTTATAGAAACAAAAGAACTTCATATTATTTCATATACGTCTAAATGTTTATTAAAAATAATAACGTTGTTCAATTCACTCCCCCAGGGTACTTATAATACGAATCTATAAATGTAGTTTTCATAGTGTCCTTTTTGTTCATGTTGTATTATACAAAAACAACTATAATGGCAACTAGGTACATGAAGTTCTAGGAAACATTTTATTTTATTTGAAATAATATTATCAATTAATTGTTACTTTTGAGAATGATCAAAATAAATGTTAATTTAACAATATCATAGTGC